>JAVQKD010021796.1:0-14516 GCA_036025635.1 Philypnodon grandiceps
ACTGACTAATGTTTTTAACATTAGCTGCAGATAAAACTATATATATATATATATATGTATATGTATATATATATAAATGAAAAATTACTATTTGAAATAGGGAAATAAATTACATACAGTAATGCAGTGATATAACACATTAGTATATTTATGTGTATTTCTATGATACAACTATTGACTTTTGAACTTTATACAGATTGGTTTACTTTCACAGAGGCATTATTTCAATAACAACTAAACTAAAATAAGGAGTCACAGGGAAAGTTGACTAATATTTTCAGAGAAATGCATGGCAAAAAAAACATGACCTGATGTGTTGATAGCTGCAGTTCAAGCCCCATAAAAACAAAAACAGGGGACTTGGATGTGTATTTCTCTGGGGAAAGTTTATACATACCCCAGCTGCTATTGCTAAATTCAATCAAAACTCATCTCTAATTCAGCGCTTTAGATGTGTTTATTAAAGGAAACTATTGTATAATTTCCACCAAAACATTTGCTCTTGAGATATCCACTGTGATTCTGGTGTATCCTTTAGAAAATCAAGATCACCATCTGTCTAAGATCCAGCTTGCACAAAGGCGAACCACTCATAAAGTACATTTGTTCTGGTGCTCTGGGATCCAGTGGAACAACAGAAAGAAGTTTCAAAGTCACCCACCAGATATGAATAGGTTATGTAATGTGAGAGTTGTGGCACTATGTGACAGGACCCTACAAGATGGAAAAGAAAGGAAATACTATTTACACCAGTGATGATATTTTCTGATGTTTAGACTCAAAGCTCATTTTATTAAAAAAGTGACATGTTAAACATATGTGACATGCCTTTGGCCAAACACACACACACACACACACACACACACACACACACACACACTGATCCTATCTGTCAATAACAATGCCATCTATTCAGACGGGAATGATGAGGACAGCATAGTGGTATGTGAATATGATACGCTGTTTAAAGTACTACTAATCTGTCAGCCTGCTTGTCCGTCATTGCTGAATACAGGCTTGTTTGTTTGTTTCTCAGGGTGAATCTGTGGTGTATGGTGTATCATGTTTGTAACTCATGTAACTTAAAGCTACATTTGTTTCATACCCTGTTCTTTTGTATACAGCAGTTTTCTTTGCTTAAAATTTGAAATCCATAAAAACCTAGAAACCTGCTCTTACCATAAATGTACTGTATCCCTTTGATGTCGTCTTCATGCAGACTGAAGTTGTGCGTGGGAATCCACTGGTAGAAGGGAGCCATGATGGCGCTGGGGTCGTCAGAGTGCTCCAGACCCAGAGCATGGCCCAGCTCATGGACTGCCACCAGGAAAAGATCTATACCTGCAACAGACAGCAACTTCATCAAAAACCATTTCATTCATATACAACCATTGCAAAGCTTCACTGACCTTCTTTATTATGGTTTTCCAGTGTCCAAGGTTCATCAGCATCAAAGTGTGTGTCCCCACCCATTCCTGGTCCAGGGTAGTAGGCATGAGCCAGTGACCCCCCTTCACCATCAAATAAAGACATGTCGCCGTGGAAACCAGAAGCAAACAGCAAAATGATGTCTGCCAGCTCCGTCTGACTGCTGTTGTTTACAACAGGTAGCTGCTCAAAGGTGAGTGGTGTGACTCTCCTCCACACGTCAAAAGCCTTTTGAATAGCTTCATATGTGAGCTCCTCTCCCAATGAGGGGGGAATGTGCTGGCTCAAAATGCTAAAGGCAAAGAAAAGATGTATCAGTATGGTGTGATTTCAGAGTTTAATTTTGTGACTATTGTGAATCTGCTGTGCAACCTGTAAGTAATGTGGTCTTTGTTCCATTGCTGTCCAGTGAGAGCATAGCGTTTTTTTCTTGCGCTATCATCCAGTTCTTCTGCTTTTCGATCTGGGAGGCCACAGCGAGGCCGCCGCATTGCCCTAAATACACAATTACTTGTTAGTTATCAATAATGTCAGTTCAGTTATCAACAGACTGCTGCTAAACAAACTCAACCAAAGAATGAAACGTGCTTACGCAACAGTAGCTGGATCCATTTCACCGGTCACCTCCAGCCCATAGAAATGCTGCATATCACTGATGGCCTTTGAAAGAATCTGGGCAGACTGCATGGTGGACATCTGTCTGCTGGCCTGGGAGAGGTATCCATACTGACGAAGCCACGTCTGCAAAAGCAAAATGATAAGTGAGCACTAGCTGACATATGTGTGTATGTGTAGTTAGTACTGTATAAATGTATGTTAATCTGAAAGCAAACGGGTGTCCAATATTGAGTTGTATTTGAGGAGTTCAAGAAAAGGGAAGGCGATAGAAACCAGATGTCTTCCATTAACACAAAGCATTCCTGCTCTCATTCCTGGGCCCTCTGCACAGATAGCCAAGAGACAGGATTATACCATGTGTCAGCTCTGTACTGCCTCGACACATAGTAAAAGAAAGGCTTGGCTGACAGCCTGGTGATAACATGTTTTTATTCTCCTCGGGTTCATGGACCAATAGAACATATGGAGCCACGTAGACAATCATGCAAAATCAGAACCAACAGATCCTCCTCAGGGAAAATGTGCCCTTTAGGAATTCTCCACAGGAGAGCTCAAAAACAAGTCAAACAAACAATCAATCTTCACCATGGTGAAGTCTAACAGCAAAGAGCTGTTTGTAACTTAATGCAAACTCTGTGAACTCTTCTGTCACTTTAAGATGTGTAGAAACTTAAGTTATATTGATTTTGACATGTACAGCATATAGTTTTGCCCACATAGAACACTTGCAAAGGGGAGTGAGCTGGGTGCAAAGTCAAGTTTTTGTGTGTAAAACACTGGTTCGACCAGGTTAACCTGGGTTCGATCGAACCCCAGGGGTTTGGTGAGTCAGTCTCAGGGGTTCGGCGGAGGTCAAGACACACCGACTGTGTCCCAATTCAGGTTGTGCACCCTTAAGGGTGCATTTTAAGGGTGGTTTTCAGGGTCCGTACGTCACAACAGCGCGACTAGGGTGTCTCAATTCACCAACACAATTGAGGGCACTCAAAATGCACCCTTAAAACCACCCTAATTTGACTGAATTTGAAGCCTGCATCTATGCACTCTTATGGGGCTAGTGTATCCCAAGATGCATTATTATTATTATGTTTTTGTGTGAAAATCATGTTTTGCTGGTTTTGTTCTTTGAACACAGTGATGTTGATGCACAGTTAAATTTGTGCACCAGTAAAACATTTATCTATGTTTTGAATTTGAAAAAAATCATATTTTATTTTTCCAATTAAGAAGGGTTTGGTGAATGCGCATATGAAACTGGTGGGGTTCAATACCTCCAACAAGGTTAAGAACCAATGGTGTAAAGGGAATCGTCAGCATGACTTTGGGAATATATTTTCATGTTATGTTTCAACAGTAGAACAAAGACATGAATGCCCTGTGTACTTGTTTACTTATGTACGGGGAATGTAAACTAACTTATAAGAAATTAATCCCAATGTATCAAATACAATACAGAACAACACAAAAGATCAATTAACAAAATAACCCAAAACAGAATTTGCATTATTTTAGATGCAAAACTGAATATAACATGTGCAGCATTTTGTTCATTATCTACTTGGGAATGATTTCTTGTACTGTTAAGTAAACCCAAGTTAGAAAAGGGTCCTAAATTCAATCTCACTTGCACGGCACCAAGTAAACCATTGCCTAGTTGATAGAGTAGGCTATTGCATGAATATGGTGAAGCCTTACCTCTGCATTAAACTCTTCCTCCTCTGGGACCTGTCCCTCTACACTAGAGAGAACGAGGGTCAACAGTGATGTGATGATGAGCCGTGTGCAGGGATGATGCTGAGGTGCCATCTTCGTTCAGATCTGCCACTATCCTCTCCAGCTTGAAGCTCACGCACTTGGTAAAACAGATGCCACGACAAAAGCTGACTTCACCCAACAGCCGATGGGAAAAAACAGATAACGCACCTTTAGGCTGAAAGCTCAAGTTAATTATCCCTTCATTGTTGGAGGAAGTAAGCCACTGATTTTGATAAAAATATATTGCGGATAAATCGTTCCTTTTTGCAAGTTTTGTCTACATTATATGCTAGCGTTCTTCAGACGATGTCGGTAGTCCTTGCCTGTTCTTCACGTTCACAGCAACTGAACTGATCACGGTTCAAAGTCAAGAGCACATCGAAGAGCTGCAACAAGTCTTGACTAAAGGCAAACTCAAGCGGTGGCTGCGCGTGCTCTTTAGCGCGTGAAAAGGTCAGGTTCCAGACTGGATTTAGCGCATGTTGTGGCCTTCCTCCGGGGCCGAATTCACAGTGAGGGAGTTTTGACAGAATAGAAAGACCTACACAGTTGATACCGTCAAGCAACAGTTCTACGTAAGATTATATTTCTAATGTCACCAAACCCCTCCCCAACCTCAAGAAAAGTCAGGGCAAATAATTAATATTTATCGTTAGCGCGCCATCTGCTGGTGCGAATATGAATCACAAAACTAGGAGAACATGAAGCAAATATGAAACATGAGGTCTAGGAGTCACCTTAAATTTTATTCAGATAGCAAATTTCAGTTGTCTGTCTGTGAAATCCTCTTGTTGCCTGCCTTTGCCACTGTGATGAGGATGACAAGAAAAAAACCTACAATCCAAACAGCTGCTACAGGTAGCACAACTGTGGTCAGGATGTCTAAAAGAAAGAGAAACAGCTCACATCTATAGTGTACCAGGTAATACTAACATTATAAATGTGATACATTAATGACATCTCACTGGACAAAGGTCTGTCTGATACGTCCAGCTTGATTGGTCCATATGACAGAAGACCTCGAATACGTTCAGCAATGATGGCCTCCCTTTTAATGATGGAGTTACAGTTCTGAAAAAACAAAACATTACAAAGATATGCAAGTGCAGATGCTGTCAAATGTAATAACTTACTGGTATGCAGGTCCTGCGGTCCTCTGGCTCACATATCTGAACTGTACAGTGCAGATAAACATCATAGGGCTCTGCTATGAAGCGAAACATATCAAAGCTGTAGCGAACAATAGATCCTTCACCATTTCCAAAGCGTGTGTTGTTCTTATTAAGAAAAGCGATGGTTTCATCTTCAATACATCTAAATAAGAAAGAAAAATAATGCTAAATGGAGTTAGGGACAAGAATAGGATCTGCTGGAAATAGGACTGACCCGTTCAGAAGCAGAGAGTGAACAGATCCCTCAGTGGAGTTTGGCTGGGGACTCTGTGTGGCCCAGCACTCATTAACCCTCAGCAAAAAGAACCCTGCAGGTTCAGTCACCATCACCTCCACATACACCTATTACATTTGAAGGCATGTAAGAGCAGAATACAAAAGACACGAATGCAATACATTTGAGTAATCACTTTGTCTCCCAGTTCAATGGAGGGAGCACTGCTGAAGGCCTTGGTGTAAAAACTGTCAGTATACAACATCATCTGTATAGTGGCATCGACTTCATCCATGCGCACCACTGTTTCACTGCAAAACAGGAAAAAAGTGGAACTGAATCTAGACATGGCAGTCAAATCTTACAGTGTACATCAATGCTATATTCAAATCAGCAATTTACCTGGAAAATGGTATGACTGGGTATCTCAGGCTGATTTTTCGGATGTATGGAAAGACACATTTGTAGTCAAGCTTCACAGATGGCTCTCTGATAATGTTCCCAGTGATCTGAGGGTCTGATACTAAACTCAGCGAATAGGCAACATGAGTAATATTTTTCTGTCGCGAGAAACACAAGTCAGTGCATCAGACATTTTGATTTGAAACGGTTGTTCACTTGTGCTTTAGTGTCGTACCTCCAGTGGCCTGCCTCCACAAGCATAGTACATGTTTTTAGATACCGTGGCTGTATAATAGGGAACACTATTGATCACCTCTCTCTCAGCCCGACAGGTTTTGTTTGGTAAGTGCAGTGATTCAAGGGGTACTTTGTAGTAGTTGAAGTAACTTTCTAATGCTCGAACACTGATGAAGTCTCTCTCACAGAAAACCTGAACGTGTCCACCTGAAATAGTTTATGTTTAAGATCTTGCCATAACTCATGTTCAATATCGAAGATTTTAGCCTAATATTTGTGACAATATAAACAGTTAGAAGACATTTGGTCAAAACAAAAGCATACATTACATCCTCAAGGCTTACTTTTGTCACAGTTGTTGCCATAATAACCTTGGACACACTTGCAGCTCCTTTGGTCTTTAGATACAGAACACGTAGCATTATTAGTACAATGCTTCAGACTGCAGTGTCCTGTTTATAAGGATATAGGATTAGGCTATATTATGTTAACAGTTTATGCTCTCAAGAAATACACCTACACTTACCATTAATACCTTGTATGTACGTTAATCCAAGGAGGACCACAAGGACCACACCCAGCTAAATGTTTAAAAGAGAAGTTACTGAACAATTTCACACCTTGGCAACAAAAATACACTAAACTTAGTGTGGCCTACATTAAAACAGGCTATACTTACCCTTAAAACAGTGTAGTTCATGGTTGTAGGTTTTTGGTAAATCATTTTGGTCGTAAATGCCTTTATATTTAAGACAATGGATGCTGTCTTCAGACGCCATTGTGTGCATCACGTGCTGCTCCAATTAAGTGCACCTGTTCCAGCCCCTTCCACTGCGGCAAGAATATCACCTTCTGCCACTAGGGGGCGTGGGAAAAACTACTAATGTTCTGGCTAAACTGTCTCTATGAAATGTCTTAATGCATCATTCTAATGAAGAATAATCCGTGACTTCTTTGCTTCTATAAATGGTTGCTGGTAGGCAGTGTCTACAGGGAATGTCAGAACTGGGACAATGCATTTCTTCTGTTGCCAACTGGTCCTGACCACAGGCTACACACAGGGCCTCTCTGTTTTACCAAAGCCATCTGTTTATAAAGGATACACCACACTCATCAGTGAAAACAGGGCTTATATTCCTGCTGCTTTAGATAAGTGATTAATGAAATTGTAGTAGTTTATTCACAGTTGCAAAGGCATTGAAATTCCCATACATTTATAAGGCAAATTATATGCATATAATATTTCGGCTTATAAAAGAATATTGCTTAAATCCACGATACACGTTTGCCATGTTTTATTGGAGTAGAAAAGGCAATTGTCGATACTGCACACTTGATAAAACAATGTGATAAATTCATTCAATTCTTTTACAACATCAGCACAATACCTTCTTAGTTTTCATTTGACATTTTTCTCTTCTCTGTTGAACTCGTGGTCAGTGGTGAAGTGCCACCCTGGTGTTGTGAAATAGCCGGGTTTTAGGAGCTGTCTGTCTACGGCCTGATTCACAACACCAGCTGCAGCACACACACCTAAAGCTCCCCAGTTACTTCATCTTGGTTGGATGTGTGAAAATGCAGTCAATGGCCAGTTAATATTAGCACACTGTTGTATGGCTTTATAAGATTTGCACGAAAACTCTGCACTGTCCATGGCCTTGAATAAACCCAGGCCGGTACAGTATGTGGAGCAGACAAGACAGAATGAGCCACCATCTGTGTTCTCTCAGGCCAGGCTGAAGGACAAATAGTGGACTACAAACTCACCACAAAGGCTGGTGGGACATGGTGTTTTTACATTTGAGAATTTAAAACATTTTCAGTTACTTCTTGCCATGTTGTGGCCATTAGAGAAAGAATACGTCACAATAATTACAGCTCTCTCACAAATCAAGTATATCACAAGAAAAAAATGGCATTCAATATTTGGGGTGAATTGTGTGTAAAAATTTCATGAAAGAATTTGAAGTTCACTACATTGCATGTATATCCATATACATCCAGTATATGAACGTCAAGATGTCATATTTTTAATCCATTTTTTAAAACTGAAATGTGTCGAGAAAGAGCAGAATACTCAAATAATTCTATTGACCTAAATGTTTCTGGCACTTCTGTAGTTTCAGCCTTTAAAGGGACATTAACAGTATCTGTGATCTAATAATAACTTAGAAAATGTCTATGAATAACATACACAATAATGATCACAAAACTACTGTCACAACCTGTGTTTGTTTGAAGCTCATTTTAAGAAAAAATGATCATTAACTGAAAATACATAAAAACAAACTGACATCTGAAAGATGTATTTTATTACAAATGATTAAAGATGCAAACAACCAAAATAAGACAATAACAAAAGGAGGGATTGGCAGAAGGAATGAGAGTTAACTGTAGTCAAACACAAAAGTGAAAAATGCAATGATGATTTTACATGAATTGGCTGAATGTGTGTGTTTCAGTTCATCAGTAATTCCATCTGCACCAGCCTGGCGTTGGTGTCTCCAGCCATGTTATAGGGGATCATCCCAGCAAAGGTGATCAACGCTCGGGCCTGACTGCGCAGTTGCTGTTGAATAAGCCAAGTTTAATGATAACAGCCAAAACATTATAACTTTCAATTTATTTTGTAATTTTCCTTACCACATCTCTATCATCTATGACCCTTTGAGGTCGTCCTGGTGTGCCTGCTGGTGCACCTTTCAGTCGTTTGTACTGGGTAAACAAGATGTTCATTGTGGCCAGCAGCACTTCTGATAAGTTATGACGCACCTAAAAGAGAAAACGTCCAGGAGCTGTAATGATGTAATGTTGTAAGACAGAATATGTTTTTGTATTCGTCTTTACCTCGTCACTGAAGTTCCTGAATGCAGCCACTCTCTCCTCCACACTGTCCTGACTGAGAGGCAGAAGCTTCAAACGCTCCATCACCTAAAGACAACACAATAATAAGAAATCATTTGTTTGTTCAGTCTTTGTGCAAATCTACATTGTGATGTGGCGCCATATGAACTTACATCATAGGCTCTGTCAACATGTCCCGCGTGGTACTCATCAAAGAAGGTCATCAAGTCTAAAAGCAGATAGAAAGTACTATCCACCGTCTTGTCTCCCGCAATACCCTGAGCACGATACCTGGGTGGGAAAAAAGGCAGCATTTTAATATTTTGATCTTGAAATTATTTGGTTTTATTGAGATGTTAGCATTAGAAGATAAGAATCCCACAGAGGGGAAATGTAATTGTTATGGTTATGGCCATTACAACAGAATAAAATGGAGAAAGCGTGTCCATGAAAAGAAAATTGTGCAATTAATCCATGTATTTATCCTGTGCTGCATCATACCTCTCGGCAATGGCCACTGCAGTGTTTTTGAGTCTCTCCTTATTCGACTGAGGAGCGATGACCTGAGCAATCACTGGACTCAACAGCTTGTTCATCAACTCCAACACCTTATCTGGATTCTACACAGAAGAAAAATTTAATTTAACATCTTCAAGTAACAAAACACACATTACTTTGTCTGCAATTCTGTTTTACTACTTACTCTGGCCAGCTCGTATAGTTTGACTGCCTCCTCAAACAAGCCCTTGTTCTCAGCCTCTAGGGCCACTTTACTGATGATAGCTCTCGTATCTCCTGCAAATTTATCTACGACCCCAGGCTAGAAAAAATAAAGTATATGTATGAATAAACAGAGGCTACAATGGTCCATAACAGAAGGAGCATAATGTAGAAAGCGCTTCAAGAAAAGTCCGATAGTGTTGAAGGTTATGTTTGAAAACACAGAGATAACGACCTACCTTCCTGCTGCCATCTTTCTCTAACCTCCCCAGCAGCATGTCAAACTGAAACAGGCAAAGTCATACAATGCAATAGTGTTTTAAATGCAAATATAAAATATAACAGTAATAAATCAAAGCATAATGGCCGAAGTTTTATCAAATGCCCTTGCATAATAGTGTCACTCACCTCACGGCTCTCAATAACCAGTTCGCTCACACAACGCATAAACATGTTTTCTCCCTGGCTGTCCTTCTCATTGCTGGTCAAAGACATAATATGAAGCAATCATTATAGACAGGTATTATAATGGACACGTGAGCTAATGAAACAGATGATGTGATATGTTACCGCAGGAAGTAAAAATACTGCAGAGCTTCACGTGGGTCGGTGGACTCAAACTTGCGCGTGTAAAGCATGAGCAGACGAATGATGTTGAGGCGCCGTACCATCAGAGGATCTCCTGGTTCTTGACTCACTGTAGATAAGTGTTTATTAATCAACAAAAAATACATATTGTTTAAATCAGAATTGTCATACTTACAGAGCTGAGCGCTTTGGCCAGACGCCTTTAGCAGCAGCCGTAGCTCATAAAGGACCAGGGCGACATGGACAGCGTGGCTGCGAAGCCTCTCAACACGAAACAAGAACGCCACAGCTGCCTCAAACTGAGCTGTCAGGAACAACACCTGGAAATACAAGAAAGGCTGCTGGCTCGCCGAGAAATGAGACTCTCCTGTAAAAAAAATTAATAAAAGAACAAAAAATTCAGAACAGCATTTTCAATCTTAACCCATCCACGCTGATATGTATTCATCTTTGCATTTAGAACTGAAACCTTGATTACATTTCAGCAATTCATCTAAATGCCCAAACAGTAATCACATGAACCTTTCAGTTGCTATAGCAACCAGCACTGTGTAAAAAAGAAACATTTTGTTGAGCGCAGGTACTTAGTCATCAACTTTACTTTTTTTAATTATAATTCTTAATCCTCTTGCTGGCTAAAAAGTGCGAGGAATAGAACAGGGTGGACCATGTCAGCCATTTTAGAGGCTTATCTCAGACTCGCAGCACTTTAGTTCAAAAAGCGGGAGCGCATGAGAGAAGAGAGGGAGAGTGTGATGAGGAGAAGGGATGGAGGAGGAGAGATAAGAGTGTGGAAGTGTGGAGGCTGCAGCCCAGTGCAAACAAGAAACCAGGAAATGCAGTAAATACACAGTATGTTAAAATGACTGAGACATACGGGGGGAACACCAGAGGATGACCAGGGCAGGTACATGGTAAAAAGAGCAATAGAGATGCAGCGAACCCGTGACAAGGACAGAGCGAGCAGAGAAACACACCAACTTGGCACTGACTGTCTGTCGGTATGTGAGAGAAAAAAGAGAGGCTCCAGGCTTTGTGTCATGCTGTGAAGCAAGATGGAGGACAACAAGCAGCAGTGTGCCAGGCGACGGGAGAATATAGGCTGCCGGCTGTGCTTCAAACTGAGCGGAGCGAGAGGCAGAACGGGGCGAACACCACGCTGACACAAGAATGCAGGCTTATCTTAACAGAGCAGCGACGGGCCAATAGAGGAGGCAGCACCCAGGGGACAAAACCGTGCGGTCTAAATCTGTGCTACACAAGGCCCTTATGTTCCCTCTTTTTACATGCCAAGGTCATGTGAATAGTTTTAGTTCAAAATAAAAACAAATATACTGTATGTATAAACAAGTCAAGTGGTCAACTATGGCTTTATAACATTTGACTCCTTCCTAGTATTAAGTATAACCTGCATATGAAAGAAAAATTCACCCACCATAGTCTTCTAGTAGTTGTTTTTGCAGCTGAGGCAGAGTCAGCCTGTCTTGGGGAGAGCTGCTGGTGTCATCGTCAAAACACACCTGGTTCAACTGAGAATGTAGCATAAACTTTAGCTTTGACATAACACCACACATAACACTATAAAAACAAAAAAAGACTTATTGGCAACAAATCACTGGTCAATTCTTTTTAATTTGTACAGTTCATGACAAAACAACACAAGACGCACCTTAAGCCAGAGGTAGTCTTCTGTCTTGTCTGCCACCTCTCCGTGGTTGTCACTGATGTCACATTTACCAATCAGACAGTAGACCGCTCTCTTGTACGGATCAGCACAGTTCCTCAGCACTCTTCGATAATGAAGGCGAAGTTTATTTTCGGATGTTGGTGAAAGCCTAAAAACATGAATACTTTTAGATGTATAGAATAATATCTACACAATATAAACAACACAAGGGCGTCAAAGCGGAACCAAGTGCTATTGTTTGTACCTCTTGTCAGGGCTGTGCATGTACTCCTGGAACCAGGTCTTGAAATCCCCGAGCTGATGCTGCACTCTGTTCACCACCTGCATGGCTGCATTCAGGTCTCCACAACGTAAACAGTAGTATATAACAGCCCACACGGGATGGCCCTCGATCTCACCATCCTGTTAAATACACAAGGAATATAAGGATTGTGACTCTGTGTGGTTATGCTGTAGCCTATTTACCATATACTTGTCTCAAAGTTCATATTATACTGTACCTGCATGCCAGGTAGTGGTCCTGGTAGTTTTATGTTTAGAAAACTGCGGACGAGCTGGTATGTTCCTGGTACTCCTCCCAGTTGGGCTTGATGAAGGTTTCCATACACAGTCACCATGGTGTAGTTTTTATAACTGTTAAAGAAACAGTCGGACAGAAAACATAACCAATCTTCACCTCAGTAAAACAACAATTAAATATTAGAATGTACCTGTTTTCCAGAAAATTCAGTGCCTTTCGGACAAAAGCCAACTGCATTTCAACAGAAGTGCGGCTTTTAAGAGTATCTTTGGCCGGAACCAGCAACACATCAGTCATCTGCTTCACCATGGACCACAGGTCTGACACATTCTAAAATAAACACATTTTGAAGCAATTTTTGTACTGTAGTAATGTTTAAAACTGCTAATCTATCTACTCTCCATGTACTACACAAGAACATGGAGTAGACCTTACCTTATCATCAAGGCTTTCAGCTACAGCAGCACACAGGTCACCCAGGTTTGGCTGTATGTGGCCATTCACTATCTTCTCGTTGAAAATATAGATCTGCAAAAAAGTGGTGTAAAAATAGTGTTTGGCATCACAATAGCAAACTAGGCCCATCGAGTAAAATGGTTCACAATCAAAAATATTATAAAAAGTATCAAAATGTTCCAAAGATCATCAAAGAAAATAACAAAAACGAGGCAAATGACACCACAGGCAATGTGTCGGCACATGGTCCGGAGAAGCTTTGACTCGAGTGGACCCCAAACACAGAGACATAAAAACACTGAAGGTCAGACAGGATGGTGAGGGCAGAGAGAAAATACCCAGAGTGCCCCTGTATGCACCAATCAATCAATATGTTTGATCTGCAGCTTCCTGCCTCACTGTGACCCCATTAAAGCAACAAAAAGCAAGGATCGGAATAACAGCCATCAATTTAAACATTAATAAATAATACACATAATAAATTACTCATCTTTTATTATAGGTTTTATCATTTTTATATTTTAAAGATTATGTTATGTTACCCTCCAAACTACTATTGGACAAATTGTTACCTGTCGTCCATAAGCCACTTCTGTACTGTCCAATGCACTTCTTCCAGGAGCTGAGACGTCACTCACAAAGCTGGGCTGATAGGTGAAGAGGAGAGGGTGAAAATATAAAAAAAAAGACAAATGAACCAATTCACTTCATAACCTTAAAAACAGTGTGATTTCTGGAACAATCAAAACCACAGTCTACTCGTACTGACTTTGGGAGGAGGTAAAAATAGCTTTGCCACATCTGAGAATAAACATCTCTGGCTCATTCAGACAAGACAGTTACACTTAAAGGTACTGGATGTCAAAACTTTGCTTTCAAGTAGACATTTTTAGTCCACATAGAAAGTGTGTGTGAATGTTCAATCAAACAGCCCAGGAGAAACGATGTATTCTGTCCACCAGGATGATTTGTTTGTTCAGTACTTTTTGCTGTTTAATGTTATAGAAAGATTTTGTAGATTTATTTCAACCTAACCAAAGTTGTAATCTGTATACCTCTACATCTTGACTGAAGTCCAGAGCGTCTTCTCCAGCTCCGAGCAGTGTGTGTAAAACCCGCTGCTTTACTTGCTCCCATTGTACCAGCATGGACTCCCGGTGGTACTCCTCTGCCAATAGGAACGTCTGCAGATGATAGAGGTCAAACTGTCACGGTCTTAAATTAGGATTTTCATTTACTGACGCACACACACCAACTGTAAAGCAGGTAGTTTAGAATCTATAATTACCCCATTTAACGAGAATACATTTTTTGGTTACGCCACCCAAGCATCAGATATTTCTGTGCTACCTTTTAACTTTGCCAATCACTGAACCTGCAGGTCTCTCACATTTGTACAAAACCACTAAGGCACAATTGAGTCAAATATAACTCTCCATAGAGACTCAAAATCAGATAATGGGATCATAAGATAATTAAATTCATCCAACATCTGGGAGTTAGAAGTCTAGATTGAAGTACCTTTATTGGGTTAACTATGTCACACCATGTCGGTGCCCCCACATCATTATGAAGAGAAAGAATATTCTAAAAATATTGAGCTGAAACTTATTTTTGTATTTCACTGATCATACATTATACCTCTCCTTCAGTACAAAACATTCATTAACACATATAAATAGCTGGCCAAGTATCATACAATTGCAAAAATCCACCAGCATTTAAAATACTATCTGATTTCACACAATTCACCATCAGGTGCTTCTTGTCTTTTTTCCACTGGGAGCAAGGAGCGATATTATGAACAGAAGCTAATTAAACAGGCGTACTATTAGCTCAGCACATCAGGGAAGCCATTTTAAAAGCATTCCCTAA
>JAVQKD010021889.1:0-10310 GCA_036025635.1 Philypnodon grandiceps
TAAATAATGGGCTATAATACCGCTTTTTAAGTGGACAGATCGATACACAGTTGAAATAACCGCTGACAATTATAATAGGATAAATTAACGTCAATGTTTTAAAATCATTTTGGGGGTTCTTAAAAATAGGGGCATCAGGATGTCAATCTGTCTGTAGACACTTCTGTCCAATCATAGTAGATGTTGGACTGAAGCAGACAGCCAATCCGTGAGGGTGTTCTTGGGAGGCGGTGTCGGGTGGAGAACTGCTGTTAGTTTGCGCTGTGTTTATTGTTAAGGTTGTGTGGATTTGCACTGCGGTACCCTATTCAATTTCTTATGAGAAACAATATGGGTGCAAAATAAGTGGATTATGCACGGTAAGTGCTGCTGTAGTATGCCAATCACAGTCCTTTTGGGCAGTTTTAGCAGCGGTTTCCAGTTCGATGGTTACGAGATTAGCTTTAAATGTAGGCCACTTGTTTTGCTCACATAACAGCGCTGTTTCTGCAGCTACTCTTCTCTTTGTACGACTTATACATTATCTTTGAAAGCACAAAGTCGCATGTGTGGTACGTATGTGTGTGTACTTCTACTAACCCGCATTGCGGGGATGGTCAGGAAGAGAATGACAGCCAGGAGAAAGGCAGCAGCAGGAGAGCGGCTGAAAACACAGAGGGGAGGGGGCATTTAAAGGGCCAGCGTATCATTATCCTACATCGTTACAATTGTGTGTGTGTGTGTCTCTCTCTCTATTTGATATCTTAGATTGATCACAAGTCGCCTACAGATGTTCCACTGGGCAACCAAAAAGGTGTTCAGCTAAGTGGTGGTGGATAGAGTCACAACTATGAATGAAGAACCCGTAAAACAGGATTCACACCAAGGGATACTCTCTTCTACCCCACAAATCATGTAAAATGGCTAACTCAGTTGCCTTGGTGGTCCAAACAGAACTGTTACAGCCTCAGTCTCCTTATCCGTCACTTCTGGAGTCAGGGGAGGACGTGGAGGATGACAGGGTCAGGGGAGAGTTGGTTGATGAAGAGAAGGCGGGTGTGGAGAGCGGAGCTGAGGTGGTACTTGACATGGTGACCGCCTCAGTTTCAGGTGCAGACCACCCTTTCCAGTGTATGGACTGTGGTAAGAGCTTCAGGTGGTCATCCAGACTGGCACATCACCAGCGCAGCCACAACAATGAGAGACCCTACCGCTGCAACCTCTGCCCAAAAGCCTTTAAGGGCTCATCTGCTTTGCTCTACCACCAGCGGTAACTAGATTTTACTTTCACTCTTTTGTCAGTCTCTTGTTAAACAATGTTAAACACTTAAATATAAACTATGCGGTTTCCTGTTTGGTCAATGTTTTTCACATTAGTGCACATTCAATAAATATACTAACTGATATCAAACTACATACATGTGTCAATAGCCCTAAAATAATTGTCTTTGCAGATCTCATTCAGGAGACAAACCATACAAATGTCAGGACTGTGGTAAAGCCTTTAAGCGATCCTCTCTGCTGCAGGTAAACTGTTGTCTGTTAACAATGCAGTTGTCCTTCCAATGAAGGTATTTACATTTCTTATTGCTCCTAGGTCCACCAGAGTGTTCATACTGGGGTACGGAATTTCATTTGCCCCTACTGCCCACTAACCTTTAAATGGAGTTCCCATTACCAGTATCACCTGCGCCAGCATACTGGCGAGTGCCCCTATCCCTGTGACTCTTGCCCTAAGGCTTTTAAAAACTCAAGCAGTCTGCGGCGACATAAAAATGTGCATCTAGGTCTTAAGCCTTACACATGCTCCGTGTGTAACAAATCCTTTACCCAGTCCACCAACCTGAGGCAACACATGAGGATTCATACAGGTGAGAGGCCCTATGTCTGCAGTGAGTGTGGAAAGAGCTTTACACATTCATCAAACTTGGCTCTGCACAAAAACTCTCATTCTAACATTGGTGCTGCAGGAAAGGACTTAAAGAGGGCTGAGAGTGGACAAAAACAAAATATAGTGGAAATAGTTGTAGGTTCAGAGGAGGTGACATCTTCCATGTTGACAGACATGGTTGGATTTGTGAGTCAGGAGGGCGCTGGGGGTGTGGCAGTGGGGATGGAGGAGGTATTTCTGTCCACCACCTCTACAAGCCAGAATCCAAGCCTTCTCCCCCAGCTAACCCTCACTCAATCTGGGGACGATGGTTGTACTTATAGGCCCATAGGAACAGAGGTCCACCTGAGCACAGACACTGGGGCCAGTGTGCTGCTGTATAGCTGTGGCAGCTGCAACCAAACCTTTGGCACACGAACCGAACTGGAGGAGCACCAGTCCATCCACATGACTCCAGAACATGGGGCCAGTGTGGAAACTGGACCTACAGCAGCATTGGAGGTGGGGGTGGGGCTGGTGGGAGCTGGACACTTGTTGGCAGATTTTGAAGAGGTTGTGGAGACAACTACGGTACCTGAAAACGGACACACGACCGAGGTGCTCCTTGGGCTGACAGGAGGAACAGATAACAGTAATACTGTGAGTGCATTTCAATTCTTCTATTAAGGTCACTCGTAACTGGGTGGTTATTTGTTGGGGCATACATAAAAGAAATATCACATGAAAATGCTACAGTGGAGACACCACACACTTTGTTGATATGCTTTGTTTTATTTGCTCCCAAGAATGTGGGAACCACCCAGGCCCAGTTTGACCTTCTGCAGAGCTTGACGGAGGTGACTCAGAGCTCCGAGACTGTTCAGCCAGAGGCCAGACCCACATGGGCAGGGCTGTCATGTGGCTACTGCAATAAGAGCTTCAAGACCAGCGGAGGCCTCAACAGACATGTCTCACTTGTGAGAATTTTGCCACTGCAATGCCAACATTGTCACAGGCACTGCCCGTATACAGTTTAAATCTCATTTAATGTTTTTTGTTACAGATGCACACTATTCCTTCACAGTCCCGTTCTCAGTTCAGCTGCTCTGCCTGTGATCGCTCCTTCCCTCTACTCTCCTCCCTCCTGACCCACCAACACTCTCACACCCCTGAGCAGCGGCTGTTGGCTGAAGCAGAGGCTGAGATAGTCTGTCCCCCTTCTCTTTCCCTGTCTCTGCCCCTACCGTCTTCTCCAAGTCAAACTGACAAGCAACAGGAAGGTCAACGAGAGATCCGTGTTGATATCATTACTGTCAGTGAGCACGAAGAACTGCCAACCAAACCACTCAAAACTCTGAAGAGGGCTGGTGTGGGCAAAATCACAACCGCTGGAGGTAAAACGGTTAACTATAAGACCAAATTGAAACTGATGTAAAGATGCTGTACATGAAAATGTAATATGTTGTGTTTTATTCACTCTTACAGAAAGACCTTATCGCTGTTCAGAGTGTGGAAAGGCCTTCAAAGGTTCCTCAGGACTGAAGTACCACATGAGAGATCACACCGGAGAGCGGCCCTATCGCTGCACCGAATGTGGAAAGAGCTTCAAGCGGTCTTCCTTGCTTTCTATCCACCAGAGGGTAAGGGAAACCATTTTCATTTAATTACCAAACCCCAATCCATAGGTTTTGATTTATATGGTACTTTGGGAAAAAGTGCATTAATATCTGCTATAATCTAGGTACACACAGGAGTGCGGGCATTCCAGTGTCCTCATTGTCCGCTGACGTTTAAGTGGAGCTCACACTATCAGTACCACTTGAGGCAACACACCGGCGAGAGGCCGTATGTGTGCAAGGAGTGTGGCAAGTCGTTCAAGAACACAAGCTGCCTGCGTCGGCACAGTCAGATGCACTCTGGACTGCGGCCTCATATTTGTCCTATCTGCTCGAAGTCATTTTCCCAAACGTCAAATCTCAAACAGGTCTGTTTTGTGTGTGTAAGAAATCTCCAAATTAGGTCATACGTTGTTTTATCTGGTTTATATTATAACTGTTCTTTATTTCTTTTTCTGTAAGCAGCATGAACGCACTCATTCTGGGGAGAGGCCTTATCAATGCACACACTGCAGTAAAAGCTTTACACACTCCTCCAACCTTCAGCTCCATCTTCGCACTCACTCCACTCAAAAAGACTTCAAATGCCCTTATTGTTCTAAGGAGTTTGTGATGCACTCCTACCTGCAGAGGCACCTCCGGATTCACGGTAACGCGGTTCCTTTGCCGTGTCCCAATGGAGGAACTAAGGATGGAGTGGCAGTAAAGGCTAGTGTTGGCGGAATTACAACTACCACAACTCTGCTGGACCCCATCACTTTGGAGGCCTCAGGAAACAATAGCAGTCTGATTGTGTCCCAGCCAGCACTCAATATTCCTCCCAACTCATCACAAAACTACTTTATGATACAGACGTCCAATGGCCTGCAGCTTATACCATTGGCCTCCCCTCCGCCAGCACCTCCACCCCCCCCTCCTCCACCATCTCAGCCTCAGAACTTCCTCCTCCTGCAATGTCCGTCCAATAATGGCAGCCAGTCAAACTTGATTCTTGTTCCGACAAACCTTCCTTCCTCTGAACCCAAGGCCCTCCCAGTGCTACAGACTATCCAAGCTCTGCAACCTGTTCTAAACCAAACACATTGCCAAATACCACAACTTCAGAATGTCCCACAGCATCAGCAGCAAACAAGGATAATTCTCACTAACAACCAAAACAAAGCAAAAACTCCTCTTGGCACACCAGCAGATACAATCTCGGCAAACTCCCTTTTGTCTAAGCCAATATTAGGGAAAAGCACACGGACTGCACGGGGTAGACGTGGACGTAAACCTAAAGCCACTGAACAGAAGTCTGATGCCAGGCTAAATGCAGGGGCAGCGACAAGCTGTAATTCAGCCTGCCCCCCCCAGAACAACACTGCTGCTAACACAGTCACAAAGACATCTTCTCTATCACAAAGTCCACTCATAACAGCTAACGCTACGGCCCCTTCTCCCTTAAATAAGGATAGCTCAGGACCCCCTTCAGATGTCGGTATACCAGACACACGTGAAGACACAAAAACCACAGATCCTGTCACAACCACTTCAGAAGTGAAAGCTCACAGCACTTTAAACCAAACCAGTGCACAAGAGTCTATAACAAGTAAACGCTTTGTTTTACGTTTTCAAAATCAGGGTTTAATAAAAGAGGGAATAAATGTTGAAGGAAGTGGAGAGTCGTACATGTTACAGTTTGAGGGGGGTGCTTCTGGACAGTGCTTGGATGAGAGCAAGGGAAGGGAGAGCAAATCTCTCTTGTTGCAGTTCAACACAGATCAACAGGAGACACAAGTAAAGAAAGGAGACAACGGCAGAATAATGTCACTTCTGCAAAACTGGAGCGAAGGAAAACCGGGCGAAGGGCAGACAGAAGGTGATGGGAATCAAAGAGAATATGTTCTTCACTTTCACACTGACCAGAGCACACCGCCGTCTGATTCACATTTTAACCATTTTAACCAAGACCAAGGCAATAATATGCAGCTCACCTGTGCATCCACTCAAGGTTTAGTCCCCCTTGACAGACAAGAGGTAGTATTTGAACTTGAAACAGGCAACAACATGGAGCATGAAACTGAGGAGGGTATGCAAATGATAGCTCTGATTGAAGGAGATGGGGTAGAGGGTGATGCTACAAGCCATACTGGGCATGAAGGAGCAATGGAAAGCATCTTTCGGCTTGAAGGTGGGCAAGAGATTGTCATAATCGAGGTCAATAGTAGCAGCATAAGAGAAGGTAGACTTGAAATGGGGGAAGATGGAGAAATATCACAAAAAGTTCAATGTGAGAATCCAAAGAGGAAGAAAAATGAACTCCACTCCACAATTAATAAAGAAAAGTGAAAACTGTAGAAACTGGGTGAGCTGGGCCCTACATGAGCTGTGTGCATGTTAACCAGCTTTATCTGCTCTGTGTATTAGCACTTTAGTCAATTTGTGGTTTCTTGAACATGTATCATGTTAGACAGGTTCTTAAAATGCCATGGTGCCACATTAGTAAATGACAGACTGTACTTTGTAATAGCCTTTAATATATAAATATAATATATACTGTCAATGGAAGATTGTTGCAAATTAATGGAAATGTTTGTGAATACATGTACAGTCTTTGTATGGTTTAAAGTAAATATCTGTGTGTATAGGCTACATAATAATGATATATTGACAGTCTTTGAGTAAAACATAGATCATGTTTACAAGTGTATCTTTTTTATTCATTCATATTTATTGTATTACTAGTTAAATTAACTCGAATACTAAGGTATGTGACGGTGAAGTGGCGTATGTTGTTGCGTGTGGGCTGCATTCACGAAGCGTCTGCGTCCTTCCAACGTCAGGTTAGCGACAGCGTCAAACGTAAAACGGCAACACGGCACGAGCTTTACATCCTGCGTTCATCCCTAAAATAGGAACGGGCGGTGTTCTTTTAATCTAACGTGCACGACAATGGATTTAGATACAGCTTTATGAGGTATGTATTTAAGATAAACTAGCCATGTAGCACATAGCCCATTGTATCTTTTTGAACCCCCCAGGGATTAGATAATGCCCCACTGGTGACCGCATGGTCAGCAAATGTGTCTGTGGTTTACGACCAAATTAATGGTTGTACTTTTTTATGTACACATGAATGCTGCATTTGATCCATTTACTTTACCCAAGCTGGCCCTTAAAGCTAGAAAACGCTGCTGGCTAATAAAGTCATGACCCTTAAAGCTGCAGTACCTGATATTTAAACTTTGTATTTGAGCAAAAATAATTACGCAGTCAATAGTACAGCATACCAGAAGTCATCTGAGAAAAAAATGAGACTCTGAGACCCTCTGTGGGCTGTATTATAAGGGTTTAAAATGAGACTCTGAGACCCTCTGTGGGCTGGGTTACAAGGGTTTTCGTTTTAGACTTGTTTTCAACCAATCACACGCTTCCACAGGACAGGAGCTCTCTGATTGGCTGAAAAGGTGTGTATTTATCAAGAATCAGGAATAATTTGAGGGAGCTGATTTAAAAATTCACAGCTATTTTTCTATAATTAGTTCAAAAGGGAACTTCAGATGCAGTGTTATTCTCATACTTCCTGGTTTGTGTGAGACCGTGATAGAGGGTTGGGAAGGGGAAGATTTGTATTATTCCCTGCACCAGGTACTGCAACTTTAAATGGCTTCAGAAATTGTATAATGTCCAAATATTAACCCTTAATATATAGGCCAATTTTAATTCATTTCCCTAACTTTTGTCCCAGTTCTAGACTTTGGGAACTGTGTGGAGAATGAAAGTGTACATGTGATAGAGCCTCTAAATACAAGCCTACAAAATGGTCAGGTTGGAACTGGATCAGGTGGTCATGAGGAGGATGAAGGAGGAGGACATTGAGATGGTCAAAGCGCTCATCAAGGTTTGTAAGGCCATAAATTGCTGTCGTTTTGATTATTATTTCTGGACTAACTCTTGTAATAATTCGTTTTCAGGGGGGCAGTGAGGGTACAGAAAACCGTCTTATTCTCCACATTCTCACGCGACCCCTCTGCCTTTTTGTTCTGGCTGTTTTCTCTTCAATCCTGCGCTGCCTCGTTCACTCCTTCATCTTGGCCCTTGCTATTCCCGTCTTCCTGCTTATTGTCTTCCTAAAGATTACAATGCCAAGGTCTGTAGGAGTTCTGGGCAGTAGCCGCCCATCTTGGGACTATGTCGGTAGCAGCTATAGAAATGCACAAGAAGAAACTCTGCCAAACTTATATTGTCGAACCAGTGGAAAGACTCAAGTCACCAAAAAGGTCAGTATTTAGACTTTTTGAAAGAGATCTATTGGCAAAAAAGAATAACTGTATAATTATGTTTTTTTTAGCCAAGACGTAAATTAGGGGCCAAAGAAAAGAATGTTTCAACAGAGATAATCACCCCAGAAAGGGAAGAGGCTGCTGGCAAGGTCTGGGTTGCAGACTGTGATGGAGAGATCCAAGGCTGCATCTTTAGAGAGAGTGAGAAACGAGCAGGAATTAGGCGAATCTGCAGACTGGTGGTAAGCTCCTGGTATCGCAGAGAAGGCCTGGGTCGACTGCTGGTCCAAAGTCTGGAGCAGAAAGAGAGGGAAACGGGTGCACACAGAGTTTATGCACATGTGCCCTATCCCTCCAAAATGGGTGAGGTCTTTTTTAGAAAGTTGGGTTATCACCTTCTGGGTCAAGACCATGAGGAGGACGACGAAGAGACAATGCTGGAAACTCCAGAAAGAGGCTTCATGGGATACCCGCTTACAAAAGTGTTCTACAAAGACCTGTGAAATTCAGGATCATTAAGATCATTATTAATGCTTTATTTATTTTACATATTACCTATTTAAGTGTGTTTTTATGGAGATTTGAACTCTTTACGTACAAGTTGTGCAACTTACCTCTCACAATATCAAGTTCTGTATTTTGTTGTTATTATGTATTAAAAAAGCAATGTTGAAGTGTTTTTCCCCCTAAGTTAATCAAAGATATTGGTGTCATGAATGCACATCTTTCTTACTGCATCTGCGACCATGTAGGAGTAAGTATAGGAGAATGTATTGAACTATACTGTGTGTGGTTTTGGTGAAACCACATGCAGTTTGCAAGATTGCACAACTTCTTTTATTTTAAAGCAATTATAAATTGTGTTTCACGAGGGCTTTACAACATTGAGAATAGCATTGCTTTGCACAGAATGGCATTTAAAATGCATGCTGTGGTAATCAGATGTTAAAATGTTTGTGTTTTGCAGGCGCTTTTGTGACTAAGGGTATATATATGTTTATAGCCAGTGTCTGCAGAAAACCTCATAGCGACTTAATGCTCACATTATACATTCTACGCTACGTTCTACCACTAACCTCAGACTCATCAGTTGCTTTAGATGAACAGGATGTTTGTACAGTGTGAGTGTGACTAGCTCACATTCAGATATACAGTATACAGTGTTGCACACTTGCATCAATGTGGTGGTAACCAGTCTTTTTTATTTGATTTTAATGAAAATCACAGACAAGCGCAGAACAACGATGGTCTTAAATGCACACAATCAGGGCTTTCACCCCTTTTTGGTCAATTTCAGGTTCCTTCATCACTGTCAGTGAGCAAGCACCTGTCGGCTGGGTATCTACCCTTCCGATCTGAAGCTATTATTGTTGTCAGGAAACAGATGTGAGTTCACACACTGGAAAGAAAGTCTGTTTGTGACTGTGGTTTTGTGCGTCTGCACGGTATGGCTGAGTGTGTATGTGTGTGAGAGAGTGCCTGTGTAGGGCGTGGGCGGGTGGGTTTCGGAAAGTATGACTTGGCATTTCTTACACCCGGTTTCTGCCCTGAGTATGGGTTAAATGCACAGCCATGTCTGGCCATAGCGAACCTCTCCACCACACACACTGACAGTGCACGGGATGGAGTAAAAAGTGCACATGAGAGTTCATGTGAAACTGTGACCTTGGTCAGCTGCGGTTAAACCCAAAGAGCTGGGTGGGAAGTGGTTACATATAGTTTGGCATCACTTCAGCTTCTTGCAGTTAAGGAGACACAAGCACATAAGATGTGTAGAAACATTTAGTTTAATGCACTGTCGGGGTAATGTAATATGATGTGAGGTTGAGCATGCAGACTCACATACACATGAAACAGTCTAAATTCTGGGGCACCACATAATCAAAGGATAAATTAAAGAAATTAGTTCCAGATGATGTATAACCTATAGACTGCGTTAATGACGTGCTTCTTCAGATGGCGCACACACACGTGCGCACAGATGAGCTCCAAAAACAGCCATCCTGGGAAACGGTGAATTCCCCAAACCACAGAGTGCATGAGAGGGTGAGGGGAGTGATGGGAAAGAAGGATGCCTGCATGTAGTTCCACTGAACCAACAGCCTGCACCAGAGCTAAAACAGAGCATACAGCCCAGGATGGTCAAATAATACTTAACCTGATTTGGCAAAGAGTGGCGACTGTCAGCTGGACCAAAGACTTGCAAGAGTTATCTGCACACTGTAGCCTTTTCTGTTTGAACAAGGGCGGTCAATTACAAATTTGCACTCTGCTTGACACAGTTTGGAAAAACCCAGATGGGAGGACAAAGTAGGGGAATTGGTAATGCCTTTAACAATTTTGGGGCCTGAGGAAGTGGGGGACATACCAGGTGGAAAAGTTGAATAGAATAATAATGTAGCAATGCCTGTTAAAATGAAGGTGTAAAGGTTTTGGTCATATCTGTTTTATAAAAATCAATACCAGCTTGTTTTTGGTCACAAAAATTATATATAAATAATGACGTAATAATGCTAGGATTATGGAGATTATGAAAATGAAGAAACACATATAATACTATAATAGAGTTCAGTTTATCTGCAA
>JAVQKD010022371.1:0-11730 GCA_036025635.1 Philypnodon grandiceps
GGAGGTTACAGAGGGAGGTTACAGAGGGAGGTTACAGAGGGAGGTTACAGAGGGAGGTTACAGAGGGAGGTTACAGGGGGAGGTTACAGGAGGAGGTTACAGAGGGAGGTTACAGAGGGAGGTTACAGAGGGACAGTGGAGGTTTGCCAAGTATTGCTTTGTAAATGAAGATATACCAATGCTGTTGTCTATGAATTTTGAGAGATGTCCAACCAACTACATCATTTTGTGTTAAAAACCTCACCTGATCCATCGACCTGGTAGGCAAAAGACACCAAGACTCCAAACTCCACCTTCTCCTTGTAGCCGGGCACAGGCAACAAGGTTCTGCCAGTCAGCTCCTTCTTGTCCACCTACACAAGAAATGGCAAATAGTTAATGGCTCAAACCCTCTTACACTCTTTCTGTCAAATAAAGAATTTAAACAGGCCATAAACAGGTTTCAATTGTACATATTTTATTTACTTTTGTCTCATATAAGTTAAGAAAATATAATAAAAGCTTTATTCGTCCGACAGTTGGGGCATTGAATACATATCTAGCTGTGTATGTTTAAATACTCAGTACCCGATACCTGCTAATCTTTCCCCTTCCGCTCCTTCCCAACCCTCTGTCACTGTCTCACACAAACCAGAAAGTATCAGAGTAACGAGCAGCGGACTGAAGCTGGCTTTTTTTTTTCATTGAACTAAAAAATACAATTAGCTGTGATTTGTAATGGAAAATTCTGATATGTTGGGGAACATTTTTGTGTCTGAGAAGCTGTCTGAAGGTCTCTCGCTGCATTTCTCCAACACTCTTGTAATTCTTCTGTCTGAGAATTCAGGTTGGACAAAATCCTCCCTTTTGACACTGATAAGTTAAATCCTGCCTGTTCTTAGACTAGGGTCGAACACTATTTTTAACATCGCTTGATTTGTGTTCTCCTGGTGCACAAGTTTCTTAATAAATTCAACCCACTTATTGAAATAGACAAGTGTCTCATTCTTTTGTAAAACTTCATATTTCCATAACAGAATAAGCTGTGTATTTTGAAATAAATGAGCTCCCTCACATAATTCCTGATAGAGTCTATTTCTAGATAAACACTCAACCAATCTGAGAGCTCCTGTCCTGTGCCCATGTCCAAGAACCCTTATAATACAGCCCACAGAGGGTCTCAGAATCTCATTTTTTGTTAGATGACTTCTGGTATGCTGTACTATGTAAATATTTTTGCTCAAATATAAAGTAAAAAGCCGCAGCGGTGGTGCAGTGGGTAGGTACTCGCCCTTCAACCATACGGTCGGTGGTTCGAGTCCCCGCCCGAGCACACGCTGTTAGGCCCTCCCGTGGACCCACCACCCGCGGGAGGTACCATACTGGTGCAATGTGTATTGGGTAGTGGTCAAAGGCGGGAATTCCCTGCTTAGACTGCTGCCTCCGCGACCCGGTTTCGGACAAGCGGAAGAAAATGAATGAATGAATGAATAAAGTAAAAATATCAGGTATCATGCAGTTTTAAATGACTTAGCCAGTACAATAGCTCCAGATTAATGACAACTGCCATATACTGACTTTAGAAGAGATGGATATTATTACCTCAATGTCAGAGATGGCAGAGTTGAGCGTACAAGACCAGTTGACCAGGCGCTTGCTCCGGTAGATCACACCTTCTTCATGCATACGGATAAATGCTTGTTGAACAGCATAGGACAGTTTCTTAACAGAGACAAGATATAGTAAGATATAGTACGTTTTATTGCTAATGCCAAAGTTATTATTTGTGAACCTTACAGAGTCCATTGTGAAGCAGGCTCTGTCCCAGTCCAATGTGGACCCGAGCTTCTTCAGCTGGTGGTAAATTCTGTCTCCCTTTCTAGGAGACAAATCTTTCAGTTAAGCTATGACATTAATCTGCATTATTTTTTTGATAGATTTTTGTAGTTTTATTGCCTCTTTCACTTACTCATTCTTCCACTTCCAGACCTCCTCAATGAAGTTTTCTCTGCCCAGGTCATGGCGGCTCAGGCCCCTTTCTCTCATCAGCTTCTTCTCAACAACCACCTGAGTAGCAATACCAGCATGGTCACAGCCCGGGTTCCATAGGGTGGTCTCACCTTTCATCCGGTGCCTAAACAAAGCAAATCATTGTAGGAATTCTGAGAAATATAGATGTGCTTAGAGTCTAATCGTGATATGAAGTCATGACCATCTGTTAATATGGGAAGATCGTATTTCAGTTCAATATTTAAGCTCTGCTCTTCACCGTTTTTACTGCAAAATGCCATTGTTCATATTCATTAAAAAAAAGTAAAATAAATAGTGTTAAGTATTATGACGAACACGGGATTGGATGTTTGTTGAAATTGTAGTTAAAATGGTTTTATGAAGTTATTAGTCAAAAAATACAAACTCAACTGAAATCGTGACAAAATCAAAACCGTGATGTTGATTTCAAATAAATCATATTATATATGTGCCAAATCACCCACCCCTCGATGTGCTTTTATAACGACATTAAAATATGCAACACATACCATCTGGTCAGACAATCCTGAATAGCATTTGTTAGAGCATGACCCAGATGAAGCGATCCAGTCACATTCGGTGGAGGGATACACATCATGAATGTGCCGTGGGGATTGGGCTCAGAAATATCCTTCCTCTGCATAAAATACAGACATAAACATATTAAGTATACATGTGTATAATCACAAAGGTTTCTCTCTTGTTTAGTGGGTCACTTTCATACCCCATACTCTGGCTTAAAGAATCCCTGCTTCTCCCACCATGGATACCAGGCCGCCTCAACGTACTGTGGGCTATAGGAGTCCGGGAGGGGACTGACGACATCTAACAGTTATTTACAAAAAGATCAGATGTAAGAATATTATGTTGACTGACTGGACCAACAGATCAACAGCAAAAAAGTTTTAATTCAATCATTTTTCAAAAACTGCCAAAGATGACTTATTACATATTAATAATATTATTTATTACAGATGCCCATTGTGGTTCTATACCTTTTTTCTCCCCAGGGGCAGTAGAGACATTGTAAGTAATGACCCCCAGTTCCTTCTTCTCCGGTTTGGCTTTTTTCTTAAAAACAAAAAGAACATGTTAAGGATCGTATAGAATGTTGTTAACTACAAAGGTCTGTGACATGCCTGAGCAGCTCTACCTCTGCGGGAGGCTGACTCTTTTTCTTAGCCTCCATGTCTTTTTTCTGTTGAAACTTCTCCATCTTTTCTCTTTTTTTAGCCTCCTTCTTGAGCTGAGCCTCTGTTTTTGGTGGTCCTGCAAGAAGAAAGACGACATTATTAAACAATAAGCTTTAAAAAGATAATATTATCAGAAAGTAAACAGTAACAATCTGTTTTATCAGAACAATTTCCTCACCATTATTTTCGTCAGTATCAGCAGAACTGCCGTTAGCAGCACTGACACTGTCTGCAGCATGTGTCTTCAGCGTGAC
The DNA here is from genome assembly GCA_036025635.1 of Philypnodon grandiceps. Taxonomy (NCBI): domain Eukaryota; kingdom Metazoa; phylum Chordata; class Actinopteri; order Gobiiformes; family Eleotridae; genus Philypnodon; species Philypnodon grandiceps. Next base: position 3,458 of record JAVQKD010022371.1, read on the forward strand.
AGGTACCATCTTCTCACACAAAGTTATCTTTCCCAAAACCTTCAGAAACTGTGGCTGGTTTATGCAGGTGGTAAACCATCTAGTGACATTGGTCAAAACCTTACGGTCTTGTGGCTCCAGCACCTATCAGCAAAGAATATCATGTAGAACAGTTCAAAGCTGTTGAAGTTGCAACCTGGATGACAATGTTGCGTTTCAGAAAACACCTACATATTTGAACGGCAGAAGAACAGCACATCCTACAGCCACATCAGCCAAAGTGACGCTCTCTCCAACCAGGAAGGTTCTAGGTTCAAGAGCTTGATTGAGGATTTTCAAAACACGCAACAGCTCTGCCCTGGAACTCTGCTGCAGCTGAAGAGAAAAAATACAAAGAAAAACTGATGCAAAGTAATATATTTTCATGAATTATAAAAATGTCTAAAATCTGTCACACCTTTTTATCCATTCCCATAACACCCATGAGAGGGAAGACCACAGCACACGCCACAGGAGTCAGTTCATTGTCTGCAAAGCTGAGCCACTGCCACACCTGGCTATGTTGTTTGCTATCTCCACCAACCCTTTTACTCTGAGAAGCCAGGTACCAGGCAACAGCATTGGCCCCACTGAGTACAGCAGATCCCTCCCCAGGAGCCAGAACCAGGGTGGGTCTAGTGCGGGCATTTAGGGAAGCAGGGGGGTCCTCTGTGACAATCCGTGGTTTAGATTGACAGAATTCTGCAGCTATCAGCACTAAGAGGCTCCTGAAGTCTTCAAGGTGAGGTGATACATAAAGCGTGGCCATCCCTGAGAAAAAGCAGCAGTAACATATATACATATGCATATATATATACACACATATATACATATATATTATGAGCAGCTTCTGAATAAATGTACGTGCATTACTTATGTCCAACACTGTGAGTTACCAACGATAATGTTTAGTGTACAAATGTAAAAAAATCTATGAGTATTTAAGTTGTAGTACTTCTTGATGTTGTACTTGTTTAGACTATGTTGCAGACTGTTTTACCGGGCATAGCCACCTGTCAGGAGAAGACAAGTCAGTCAGGCTACGTAGCTTCAGCTAAACAGATAAATTAAGTTTGAATGAGTGCAGAAAAGTCCACATCGGTCGACAGATCCCTTTAGATTCGTATGATAGAGTTAATTCTGTGATAACGCGATGACGTTATTGCAACTTATTTGAATTAACACATACCTTTGAATGAACGTCAGCTTTACTCTACAGAACAGACGGAGCAGAGCAGCACAGCGGAGCCACATGAGCAGAAGGTCCGCCTCTGTGCTGTCTGATGCAACAAAAACTTCCGGGTTCGAGAAGCCGTTTCCGCTTCTCTGCGGAAATGACAAAACTTTTGAAAAAAATTACTTTATTATGACGTATATTTTAATACTTTAAACACCGTGGGATAATGTAAAATATGTTTTCTTAATTTTATTTTACCAAATTATTCTAAGAGTGCTCTGTATTGTTTGTTCTGATATTTAAGTGATGTATAACTATCAGTATGTGATTGTAAGGACAAGAAAAAGAAACAGTGAAATCAGACAGGTCTGTACAGTCTTTTATGCAAATGAACAAATGCAAACAATAAATCATAACATTATAGTGACCCATTTACAGCAACATTAATGACCTCCAAAGGCCTTAGGCAGCAGTATCAGCCTTAGGGAAACATGTATTAGTTTTATTTATTTATTTCTTAGTTTATTTGGACAGCCCGCTCTTCATAAGGAAGTGATTTTTACTCAGTTAAAAAGACCCCATACACCGTTCACTCTGCAATCATCTCATTGATCTTTTCTGACAGATTTTCTGATTCCTCTTTTAAAACAGTTTCTTTCCCTGAACCAAGTATCTTACCCCCTAAACGCATTACTATCTCTTCTCCAAACTTGAAAACATTACCTACGCCCTTGCCACTACTCCATGCCAAATTTCCTAATCCTCCACCTACAGCTTTTACCTGACCACCCATCTCACCCGCAACTGACCCTGCATATTCCCCACTCTGTTCAAACAGCCACCCTCCAAAGAACTTGGTCACCCACCATGCATTGTCCAACACATCACCACATATGCCCACGGAGTCACCAGCTAAGGTCCCGATGCCAGTGATACCAGTGTAACAGCTGTCCCACAAGGCCCCTCCCATTGATGAGGTGCAGTAGTAGATTCTGGAAAAAATGGCCTCTCCAATATTAAAGACTAAGTCTGCAGCTGAACCAATCCAGGACAACACGTCTGAGATCAGCAGGTGGAACAGAGAATAGGTTTCTCCAGGTAAAGCAGAGAGAACACCCAGGTCTTCTTGAAGAACATACATAACCTGTGTAAAACAAAAATCAGTTTCAGTGAAGCTGTGCTTAAACAGATGGTAATACCTAGATGTGATGAACTCAGCGTCAATACCTCCAGGAAGACACACCTCATTCCATTTGCAGGGAGGAGCAAACAGGAACGGGGACATTTATTACAAACACTATAACTCTTTATGGCTCTTAAACAAACAGAATGTTGAAATATTACTACACCAGTAATCAAATTACTATTAAGTACAACAACAAACAGGGGGTTAATACATGTAGGTGGTAATATAGGTTTGTGCAGTAGGCTTCACTCAATTCTATGGGTGTGCTTACAGTCTTTAATCACTTTATAAACTCAGAGCTTAAAAACATATTACAAATGTGTGCATATATTTTATGTTTAACAGTGTGTTGTGTATCACCTGTCCAGGTAACTGTGTGATTGTGGACACCAGTGGGTGCAGAGGGGCTTTGACGATGGACAGTACTGTGCTTAGGACATAAAGCACAGTGCTGGTGGAATTATCATCTGTCTCCTGCTCCTCCACAGTCTCAGAGCCCTCTGAAGGTTCTGCCACAGGTTCTGAAGTGCTGTCCTCACTCCATCTCTCAGTTGTAACCTGATCATTCTTTGTGGAATCAGCAACACCAGGTTTCTCTTTAGAAGTGACTTGGGCTTTAGTGCTGCTCACTGTCTGTACTGACTGTTCTGTCTGTTCTGTATGTTCTGTCTGTTCTGTCTGTACTGACTGTTCTGTCTGTTCTGTCTGTTCTGTATGTTCTGTCTGTTCTGGCTGTTCTGGCTGCACTGTCTGTACTGTCTGTTCACTCCCCTCTTCTTCTTCGTCTGTGGTCTGACCATCCTTGTCTGCATCCACTTCTTTAGTGTTTGTAACTTCAGCAGCTGAAGCCATGATACTTCCAGACCGGGCCTGAGCCTGAGGGGGTAAGACCTTTTCAGTCTGCACGTCTCCACATCCTTCAGAGAAGAGCTCTGTCACTCTTAACATGTCCTCTAGCTCCTCCACTTTGACTTGTCTTCCCTTTCCCTCTGTCTCTCCGATGAAGGCCGCACTAAAGCCTTTGCCTTGTGGGACAGCGCAGCAGACTGCAGACCATAGCAGCTTTGTCTGACACTCTTTATCTTCATCGCCTATAGGCTCGAGTCGCCCAGCTCCAATCAGGACGTACAGATCGCCCCCCAAAGTGTGACACTGGGGACCAAAGCTAGACTGGACGAGTGTGGTGACTGTGGAGTCCCACTGCTGAAGATGGGAGGCTGCGGGCGACAGCTGAGATTCATCACTTTTCCCTTGAAGCAGAGCCGGCACGACTACTTTGACACTTTCTTCTTTTTTACTCTGTGAAAAATAATCACAGACTAGTAATACTACCAACTGGCTTGTGTGTCAGAGAAGACACTAAATACTTTATAATAAGTTTATAATTGTGATAGTGTACTTACCACAGTCTTAGCTCCTTTGTCTTGTGAGCCAACTGCCAGTCTATTGCTGAGATGGAAAGCAGAGTAGACAGCACTGCCGCAGTTTGGTTGATACAAGGTGAAAAATGACTGTCCCCTTGGTCCCGAGTGGCAAAGGGGGCGCAGGAGCCCTGCAGTGCTCCCCTTAGGAGGCATCTTTCTGTAGAAGCTGTGGCTACATTGTGTGAAGCCAGTCTCTGAGCTGGCCTCAGCTGGAACAGAAAGGCCTGAGCCCAGCACTGCCAGCAGCCAGAGAGCAGCAGCTCCACTGACAGCAGCAGGACGCAGCATGGTGGTGAGAGCGACCCCCCCCCACTCTCTTAAAACACTTCAAGCAGGAGAGAGAAGCTTATCAATTATCCAGTAGCGTCCGAATATACTGCAGATGAAAAAGACGTGGTTATGGTTGGAAGCTGCACTGATCTAGTTTTTGTTTACTTGCTCCCTCACTATTGCACTTTTGTCTTCTGTCTTGAATACAGGCTGTACAGAGAGAATCTCTGTTGCAGGTTGTACAGAATGAATCTCTGTTGCAGGCACAATGTGCTTACTGCTTCATTTCCCTTTCTCTGACAACCTCACCCTCTGTCAGTTCAACCCTCTCCGTCTCTCCCTCTGGCTGTACCGTCACTTCACCCCTCCCTCTAGTCTCTCTGTGGTTACACCTACAGCTCTCACTGCTTTCAGATCTACAAACAACCCCACACCCTTCAAGGGCCGTCACTTACCTGTAAGTCCGCATTCCTAAACGATGGGTGTCCTGTTATTTGATTGGCAATATGGTGTGTTTTTTTTTCTTCACAAACATTCCTTAAAGTGCTGACTCCAAAGTGTTTTCACAAGCAGGTGTGTCAGTAGCAGTTCGGAACAAAATCATTCACCAGACACAGTTTTACACAGTGCACATTTAACATCCATGTGGAGATGTTCTATACAAAGAAATACAAAAAGGCATGTTGCAACAGGAGCTTGGTATTTGAGCATTACAATTTTGATTTAGTCAGATTGACACATATGACCTGGGCTATGGCCTCTGGCGAGCAGGAGCAGCAGACTTTTTATATTTTGTGCATCAAAAAGTTGTAGTATTTGTTCCATTGTGCAGTATGACAACATTTGACTAGATTAACAAGGATTAACATTCAAACTGGAATATGTCTAATGCTGTCATTGTTTTGTCTGTAGGTTACTTAACTGTGCAGATTAATCAAATCACAGTGCTGTGACTGTAATGACACTTTGTACAACAACCCAACTCCACTTAACAACAATTTCAACACAACAGATATGACATTTAAGATTAGACATATAGATTTATTTGGGTTCAAACATTAAATCATTGAAATCTAATTATAATTATGAACTGATGCTTTCATGATGCACAAAGCTTTTGTAGAAATATCATTTAGACTGACTCTGATCGACAGCTAAGCAAATGTCCACAAGGGGGAGCTTGTCTCTCCTTTTAAACCTGCACATTGGGACATGCACTTAACCAGCAAATGTACATTTCTTTCACCCCATTGCTCGTTTGACCTCACTCGTTTGACCACACTCGTTTGATCTCACTCGTTTGACCTCACTCGTTTGACCTCACTCGTTTGACCTCACTCGTTTGACCTCACTCGTTTGACCTCACTCGTTTGACCTCACTCGTTTGGGATATCAATGACTAATTCTGCCTCATCGCCCTCCCCCCCTTCATCTGCTCTGTCACTGTCTACATCACTGTCTCCGTCCTCCTCTGCCACGTCTCCACTCAGCATCTGTCGAGGAACCCAGCTGAATGGGCCGCTGGCAGCAGGCGAGGACGCAGGGGCTGTTGGGTAATTTGACGTCATAGGAGTTACAACCTGTTAAAAGCAGAAATGAAAAGACAATTAGATCAACTATAATACAGATTTTAAACATACATTTTGGGACTTGCTGCAGAATATGAGGGTTACATGTGTAATGTGAACTAAAGGATGTAACAATGAACAAACACACATTATTCTACATCCCAATTTGCAAAGGTTATGATCAGGAGAGCTCACTCACACAAGGACCCACAGTGTACAGCATTTTTGTAAACCCTGGTTCTCTCTCACCTTCCCAGCCGCTTCCTTCTTGTTTTTTGGTGTCTTTGCTTTTCTTTCTTTCTTCATTCGTTCAGCTGGGGGAGCCAAATACTCTGGTGGAAATGGCATCTACCCACCATCCATTCACACCAGTTTTCAATTGAACGCACACACATACAAACATGCATAAGAAAAACACACAAAAACACACACAGTAAAAATGTTCAATGCATGACGGATCAAACATAAACGAGAGATAAAATATATGAATGAATAAAATTAAATGGTGGCATCATGTTTGTGGGTGAAGAGATGAAACTGACTTGTGACTGGGCAAGGACTTACAGTGTTTAAATAGGAACCAGAGCCGGGCGTTTGTAGGGGATTTACACAGGTCCGTGACAATAATGACATGTGGGAGGACGACGACGAAGGAAGACTGGCACCAGGATTATTTCTACGCCTGAAACAGAACAAAATACGTATAACTTTTGCACACGTATATCCATTTCGAGCCTGAATACAACTGACAACCAACTCACTTTTTCACAATTTCTCGTTCTCTTTCTCTGGGTCCTTCCACTTCACTGTTTTCTGAAGAAACTGTTGCATCTGAATCTATAAACAGAAAAGTGAACATGTGCAATGTACATTATGACACATATTCCCTTATAGATTATTAGTTCTATCTCTACCAACCCTACCAGAGGAGTCTTCATCAATCCTCTCATACTGTAGTAGTCGGTCTAAGAGGAAACTGTAAATAAAAAAGTATATGACATGCAAACTGCAACAGAACGGGTGGAAATGCGGCCGTCGTACCTCTTGTCTCTGGAGACCTTCAGTAGTTTTCTCTGAGCTCTCCGTAACTCTTCCTGAAAGCACTCCTGCTCCTGCACACAGTACCGTTATTGAACAAACAGGGTTGAAGACTTGACATGGACCCAAGAAATCTTACTTACATAGACAAGGAACTTCAATTTCCGTTTAAGATTTTTGTATTTTCGTTTGTAATCAACCTCGACATCGGTCTGTCCGTTCATTTCTGTAAAATAACCAACAATTTCGCACGGGTAAAAGTAAACGAGGCTGATGCTAAGTTAGCCAACTAGCATCGCGAGAGCACCCCGGATAGAATAGCTTAACAAAACTGAGGATATGCTAGTTATGCAGACCTTAAATTGACAAGTGCACTCTCAGGACATCTGGAATAAGGAAACTAATTATCGCATTGAAATACAAGCGTTAGCATTACCTCTTGGTTCAGTCTGTCTGTGCGACATGCTTTTTGTTTACAGTCATGACGTTGTTTTTGTGCGTCTGTGCGGGTGGGGCATATGGGGGATATGTTTGGCAAAGAATTCAATAATTTTTACAGAAATGTCGAGTTAACTAAGCTATTTATTTTGTTAAATAAATGCCAATGCCCTTTTTGCTGCATCTAGTAAACTGGTCCATATTCTTAGCTCAGCACGGCACCACACACGCAATGAAATATGAATGAGGGCTCCTTGCAGAGATGAGTATTGCTACTTTAGTGAATGTACGAAAGCCTGTGTGTCCATAAGTGCAGGAATATACATCTACAGATACAAAATGGACTTGGATGTGATAGAAGTAGCCTGTGATTTTTTTTTTTTGCAGAGAAGACTGTACAGAGGAATGCTGATACAGGCTCCTGAGAGAGAGGAGTAGAAATGCTGACGTTACAATTAGAAATAGTGCTTAACCCTGAGACATATGAACCTCAGCAGGATACAGACCGCACAACAGCATCCTTTAGTGAGTCCAACTACAAGACAAAAGGCATCAGAGTTACCATCCAGACACCAGACAAAAATAAACCATATCCAATATGAAACAGAATATCTCAACAGAAATACACTGCTAACATAATTCATTGTGGCTGCCACCCACTATGCCAAGTGAAGGCTTTCTGGCAGCAATAGTCTATAATCCAGCCACTATTTTGGCCCAATTCTCTTTAATAGATCCATATATCCTCAGGCTTTCGATGCTTAACTGTTTTCGTCAATACCTTGTCTCCTGACAGTTTCTTTATGGATGTATGTCCTTGGATCTCCATTAGTCTGCCTGCACATGTCTGAGTGTTGTTTATAATAGGCTATATGATGACATGCGTTCCTCCACCCTGTATCCCTCTGAATCTTGATAGTAACTGTTGTTATCTTGAGTACGGGGTAAATAAATACAGGGTGAATAAACGGTCTACATTAGAACAGCTGCATCTTGGTGAAGCTCCTGCAGCAGAGGTGATAATGAGTTTTTATTATTCATTTATTTGATTATTTAGTTTTTTATGTAGTGCATGTAGAAATGTATAATGGTACTGCCCTAACCTATTCACAGAGTACTTTTCTACTATATACTTTAGTACTATATAACTGGAG
>JAVQKD010022677.1:0-10240 GCA_036025635.1 Philypnodon grandiceps
ATAGCAGATACATTGTCATAACCATTAGCAAAGTACCCTGAATTGTTTTTTGTTACTGGCATTATGAGCTAAAATCATACATCCATGGCTAAAATAAAGCAGAGTGAAATAAAAGGTAGTACGCAGCCTATACATTTTTTTATACATCTATGTATGTTGGCAGGTTTGTCCACAAGCAATTAGTAAGGTGATCAAAAAAAGGAATGAACAATGTAGTACTATTACGTGCACAATTGATGGAGAGTATTAGTAGAAAAAGGCTTACTGAAGCAGGAGCATGCTGGACAGTAACATCAAGACAGACGTGAACAGGTGACCCAGACAGAAGCTTGGAGGACTAGTGTTTTGGATTTGTGGCTCTGCGCTTCGTTTTTCTAGAAACTGCTCCGAATAGCGCATATACAATTCAACACAGTGACGAGCTTTAATTTGTTCAACCAGAGAGGGGTACCCAATGGCCTCAATGCTGACTGTGTCCTTGTCCTCTTCATCAAAGTCATCTTTGTTCATGTCTTTGAGAAGGTCCGTCCGGTTCATACACTTATCCATGTATTTGTCATAAGGCTCAGCTCGAGGAGGTGGTTTGTAGACGTAATCACGGCCATAGTCTTTTTGATCTGTGGACTGGGCACCATAGCGACGGTACATGTAGTTGTTGTAGTAGTATTCCTCTTCTTGGCTCCGGAAGTTAAAATGTGGTCGTGGGAACCGCCCTAATCCATAACCGACAGCCATACCAGCCAAAGCTCCCACCCCTGCTGCCATCATGGCCTTTTTGGCAAAACCTTTAGACTCTACTTTGGGCATAAACCCTTGGTTCATTGCAGAACGAGCAAAAGGAGACCCACCCATTCCGTATCCTCCATAGCTTCCTACACCATAGCGAGGACTCATGATCTTATTGTTGGGGTTCCAGTTTGGGTAGCCACCTACTCCACCACCAGGATAACCACCAGGATAACCACCCGGATAACCCCCAGGTGCACCCCAGCCCTGCCCAGTATTACCTCCCCGGACTGGATACCCACCTCCCCATCCTGTGTTAGGATACCCTCCAGCGGCAGGGTAACCTCCAGCAGCTGGATACCCTCCAGCAGCTGGATACCCTCCAGCGGCCGGGTTACCTCCTGGATAGCTTCCTCTTCCTGGTTGGTTAGGATTTCCCCCAGCGGCCGGATAGCCCCCAGCGGCCGGATAGCCCCCAGCAGCAGGGTACCCCCCAGCAGGATTCTGGTTTGGATAATTGCCTCTACCGGGTTGGTTAGGGTAACCCCCAGCAGCTGGGTATCCACCAGCAGGGTTTTGTCTGGGATAACTTCCTGGATTGGTGTTTCCTGTACCGGGATAACTGCCTCCAGGGGGATATGGGTTAGGGTTTCTGTTCGGGGTCTGCGGTTGCCGAGGGTAGTTTCCTGGTTGTGAACTAGTTGAGGGTTTGGATGACCCCAACTTGTTTGTTGACGAGGTTTTCTTGCCACCACCAAATCCACCTCCTCTTTTGGCCAACGTCACATCAAAGTATAGGAGTCCCAAGACAAGAAGAAAGATGAGAAATTCCTTCTGCCTCCCCATCATGGCTTTGAAAAGAGAAAAGACAGGACAATCAGGAGTGCATATGTAATGTCGTATAGCAAAAGAAAAAAACGCAATGCAATAAATGGTGAACAAAATGAATCATTCTTACACGTACCAAGGAGACACAGTAGTAGTAGGCCCTAAAGATTGTATGTCCTACCCATCACAATATTCTCTTTTTTGTAGATTTATATATTTTTAAAAGCATTTCTTGTTTGTTAAAATACATTCGCCCGTAGGCTACTTACCTGTTAATGGCAGCAGTAACCTAGCCTAATATTTAATTAAATTTGTATGATGCGCGGTTGTACCCAGCAAGTCTGAGTGGACCATATTATTTTTTTCTTTACATAAAATGAAATGTAGCCCTTTGTTTTGTGTTTTTGTAGAGCATAAGGCTATCTTCATCGACTCCGACAGTCTTATTATACAAGTGTCATAATGCTGCCGTAACGGACCAGTAGTAAATGGCTGACCGCTTACGCACGAAAATTACGTTTTCACAATCTGCGTTGGATATAGCTTTAAAAACCTACCGTGGACCGACGTTTCTAATGGTTTGTATCGATGTTAGCTGAATGGTAGCCTTGAGCCGTTAGTATTATCGTTGTTATGGTGCTCTGTTTCTGAATCGGGGTGGATCTGGGGAGCGCTCGTTTTGAGGCACAGCTCACTGAAACGGGAGGGTGGGGAGAGGGTTACGTCAGTCCATTATCATCAAATAACAGCCGACATGGAAACAAAGGCCATGTTTCCGTGAACTCTAGTTTAAAAAATATCAAACATCCAAACCTATTCAGGCCATACGGGGTGCATTTATGGATCACCTGTGTAATTTAAGGGCTAATATCAGATATTTTAATCGTATTCCGTTATATCACATCATTATACGATATCTTGCTGGGCCACATGATGGCGCCAATCTCCTCTTTTTCTAAAGGTCCTATCTTGTCCTTTTTTGTACATTTTACCAGAGATGGGTAGAGTAGCCAATAATTATATCGGCGAAACGACGATATTATGGAATCACGTTGGTCCAGGTCAGCGCCCGCAGATTTTACGTGTGAATGCGATAAGTCAAAAACGCAATGCCGGATCAGATTAAACTTTTACACACAGGTTCATATCATAAAGACCTCGAGGCCTCTTAATTGCTCGTTAACAATATAAAAACCCTTAGAAATCACATAATGTCTTATTAAGGTGTCTTATTAAGGTGTCGGTTGTGGTAGACGTATGGGGCCGATATACACTTACATGCCTAGTTTGACTTGGGTAAGTGTACGGTTACTTCAAAATAATATTACTCTAGTCTACAGATAATCTACAGTAAAAGTAAAAAGTACACAAGAAGTGGTAAGTCAGATGGGCACATATGTATATTGGTTTAGATCTTTTGGTACTTAGTTGGGACACCAAATATTTGATATCTGAGTTGGCACTTGGTGTGAAAAATGTGAGAACCACTGACATTGACAATTGCCAGGAAGATGTGGACCCTAAAGGATTGTTATTATTATTATTTTCACATAGACTGTAGTCTTAATTCATTTTTTTCTGTGTGAAAATGAAGTTGGTGTTGGGGTTACTGTGCAGCTTATTGCGGTGCCCATCGTTTGATTTAATTTGTTTTTATGTATTTGTATTATTTTCACCATATATATACACTGTAGTCATAACAATGTTTGGTGTGAAAGTGAGGCTGGTGCTGGGGTTACATGAGGTGGTGCAGCTAGATCAGTATGTCCATTACTTTCCGTTGCTCGGTTTCTTGCTCTCTGATTGGATGAGGCTGGTTACGTCGTAAGTACCCGTACGTATCGTACTCCCACACAGAGGCAACATGTCGAGAAGGAGAGAGCCAAGCGGAGGAACTGCGTTTGTAGAGGGATAGTTGGAACACCAAGCGCTATTTGACAGCACAGCGACGTTTTATGTAATTTTGATCACTCTCGGGCCTGTGTTAAACCTTCAAAAGAGCAATTCCGTCAAATCCGAATGGGCGGATAAGACGCTGGTTGCTGCGGAGAAGTAGCCCTGTAGCAGCGGTGGAGAGAGGGGCAGCGAGCGAGGGCTAATAACGGGTTGGGGTTGCTTTTTGGTTAGGGGATGTTATCTGTACTGTCTTATGGCAGACTTGTTGCGAGGGCTGTCCTTGGGGGACTCTCTCAAACGGACGGCCGGGACTACAAACTAATCAGCGCCAGCTATGGCTTCGGGAAAGACTTTCGGAAGGGGATCCTGAAGAAGGGCATGTGCTACGGAGACGATGCGTGCTTCATCGCGCGACACAAGAACGTGGACGTTTTAGGTAAGACCATGTTTAAAACTGTGTCTGAAATATTAGATGGTAATCGTATAGTGGCTCAAACCTTCGTGTGTGCTTGAGTGACCTTCACACGTGCGTAGACCCCCGGATGAAAACACAACACCCCCATCCTCTGCACGACAACTGGCACCACACTTTGGTGTTTGCTCGACCATATGTGAAGCTATCAAAATAAAGACCACAGAAAACAAACATTGAATGTCACTTTATTCAATAAAGTGTCAGTCACATATGCAATAAGAAACTCAAAATCTGACGGACGATTTTATATGATACACCAAACGACCTTTCACCTAGATAGGCTTCAGATGAGGAATACGGTGGAATAATGCAAGATACAACTGAAGTTAAATTGAGACGTGCATGTGGGGTCAATTTAGGGCTAGTCATAGTAAAAATAAATGACCGTTTACCTTCTTACATTAAACTGGACAATGTCTTGCAAAGGTCAGAATGGTTGAGCATGGAGGCAGCCATATTGCTAACGGGTTGCTAACTCCTTTAGCTCAGTGTGCTTTGTCTCACTTCTCAGCTGAGTGCAGGCACGACACTCACTGCGTGGCTTTGTTGATCATTTTAAACATTATGTTCACATTGTGTGATAGTTGCCAGAACAAATGTGATATGGCTGTACCTCAGCATGCTTCATTATTGATAAGAACATGTGGAAAACATTGATCTGGTTTGTATACTGAAAGAAATAACCCAAGCAAAATAAAATGCATATCATATTACATTAATATGTGAAGAAAGAACCATTGATTTGTTTCCAATTATGTACATGATTCACCAATTACATGTATTATACCTATGCCATTGTCCTCACAAACAGCACTTCTTTCTCTTTTCAGGAGTAGCAGATGGTGTAGGTGGTTGGCGTGACTATGGTGTTGACCCATCTCAGTTCTCTGCCACTCTCATGAGAACCTGCGAGCGCTTGGTGAAGGAGGGTCGCTTCACCCCTAGTAATCCAGTGGGTATCCTCACCTCTGGCTATTTCGAGCTCCTACAAAATAAAGTCCCGCTGCTCGGTGAGTACAAAGAACATGCTCCCAAGATATAGACCAAATGAGGTAGCGTAAAAGACCAAAGTCATTAGGTGAATGAATCATGCTTCCCCATGAGCATTAGGTATCACAGAATCATAGTTGGATGAGTAATGCACAATGAGCTTATAGCTGTAGTAGCCCTGTAAACCACAGTTGTATTATGGGAAATCGATAAATGGCCTTTGTAGTTTCCACCTGCATCTTCTCCCAGTACTAAAGGATAATCTGATCTCAACACTCAAAAAATGTTAAAATAATGTAAAAGATGTATCTGGACCCTGGTTTTTTTTTTGTGGCGTAACACTAACGGTACTTGTGAGATATCTACCTTAAACTGAGCCGCTTGTCTGTTCTTTCTTCTGCAACTTGAAACACTGACCCATGAGGATTTGCATTGGCATGCCAAACATTTTACTTTACACTGAAGTTACAAAAGGGCAGGCGTCTTTATGCAGCTGACAGGACTAGGATCCTGCACAGACTCTAAATGATGAGATGTCAAACATGTGAGAGAGGACCCTCTACCCCTGACCCCCTGCACTGCACAGACACAGTATAGTTCTCTTGCAGTCTTGTTGCAATGTTGGTCAAATTATGTTTATATTTTGGCGCACACTGTCGTTGTGGCCCTGGGCAAGACACTTAACCCGCATTGCCTATGATGTGGGTCGGAGGGGCCGTAGGCGCAAACTGGCAGCCACGCTTCCGCCAGCATGCCCCAGGGCAGCTGTGGCTACATAGGTAGCTTACCACCATCAGGTGTGAATGAATATAAGATAGATAGATAGATAGATAGATATATACGAAATATTACATGTGAAGCGTCTTTGAGTGTCCTAACAAAGCGCTATATAAAACCTATGAATTATTATTATTATTTCAAAATGTGCATGTATTTGGAGAACTGAGCCACTATTTGTCTAAATTTGGTCTCTGCCCTGATATCTCAATGATCCTTTTGGGCTGATACTGATTACAATACCAATGTTTAGTAAACATGCTTTATATAAAGGAAAATAAATCATCATTGAAGTAATTGCTTTAAAATGTATTTGTTAATCTGTAAACAGGATAACAAAATGTAGTGAAGAAAATAGAGTGAGATTTTCATTGGCTGTTTCTAAAGCTAAATCTTGGGGGAAAAAATCTCAACAGGTTAACGTCTCTGTAGGCTGATACTTCAGTAAACCAATAGCAATGTGCATGCTTAAAAATGTAAATGTATACATAGCACTCACCACAAAAGGTGGTTTCCTCCAAAATATAATAATAATAATGATAATTTTTTTGCGATAAACAGTAGAGTTTTTGAGTACTTTTTGAGTGTTGTGATGTAAACCTGGAATTAACCATCTGTGAACCATATTTCAGATACACTTGTCAGGAGTGCGGAAAAGCGTTCAAAACTCAGAAGCAGATGTTGCACCACCTGAGAAGACACAAAGAAAACCAGGCCAAAATCCAGGACCTAAACAACCAGATCCAGACACTTATGCAGATGAATCATCTAGGAAAGCAGTCCTTAAGCACTAATGCCAGTCAGGATTTACCCCAAACTCAAGACAAAGTACAGCGTAAAGAAACTAAATCAAGAATCAAATCAGAGGGCAGTGGTGACAAGAGGCCTTACACATGTGATGAATGTGGCCGTACCTATCGCCACGCAGGAAGTCTGGCCAACCACAAAAACTCCCATAGAACAGGTGAATACAACTGCTCCGTATGTAACAAGAAGTATTCTAATCAACTCACGATGAAGAACCACTTACGAAGCCACTTAACATTTAAAAGGCATTCTTGCCAAAAGTGTGGGAAGAGGTTTAGGGCAAAGCGGCAGCTTTTAGTTCACGTTTGTGCAAATCTTAGAAATAGGGGTAGTGACGGTAGCAGAAGTTTAAGATCTAGATTTAAGTGTAAAGACTGTAAGATGACTTTTTCTTCTTCTGAGCAGCTCACAGCTCATAAATGCAACATACATCCAAAAAGCATCAATCAAACTAGTCAAACTAAAGAGGAGCGGCCTTTCAAGTGTAACATATGTAATCGCAGCTACCGTCATGCTGCTAGCCTCCTCAACCACAAGAATACCCATAAGACTGGACATTATAACTGTACGTTCTGCTCCAAGCACTTCACAAACCCTATGGCATTGCGCAATCACACCCGCACCCACACACAGAAGAAGACGTATGTATGCCTTATGTGTGGGAAGGCCTTTCGATTGGCCAGTTCCCTCAAAAGCCATCAGAAGGTCCACAATCGTATCCACAACAATGAGGTCAGTTGTGGTGCCTGTGGTAAGAGCTTCCAGGGAGGGTTGGGACTCCGGAGACACCGCTGCCACAAGCGTCAGAAGGCAGACCAGCCACAGGATGGAGAGGACAAGTGTTTCATGTGAGTTACTCTAAATTCAGTGCTACTCATTTCAATAACAAAAAACTAGGGATTGGACTAAAATAAGACTTAACAGGTGTAATTGTAGCAATAAAATGTAGATTAATGCAGGAAAGGGTATAAGGAAAAACTAAACTTGGTCTAAATCAGTTGTATACCTTGTCTAAACCATGACTAAACCTGGTGTAAAACTGGGGTTAACCACCAGCCAAACTATGGAACTGGATAACTGGAATTAAAACTATGCCCAAATCAGGACATTTACCACTAGAAAGAGCCCACGTTCCACAGTTTGAGAACCACTGCACAAGTGTTTACACATACTGTATTGTAACTGCTAATAATTTGTACCTTTTTGTTATCAAGACTACAGTAAAGTACTGATGTTATGCCGAGTTTTCAGGGCCACTGTGACGCACGTGCAGTGGAAATGATAAGTTCAAAGTGGTTCAGTTACTTGTTGCTTTTTATATGCTTCGGTAAAACCCAGTACGGACAGAAACATTTAGTGCTGCATCTGCTGATACAAAGTGAAACATTCCAACTTCCTTAAAGTAAACACAAAAGCCAATGATGAGCTGTAGGCAAATCTGCTTCAGACGACAAAATGAGGAAGTTCAGCATGTTGCATTAAAATGGACATTCAAAGCGATCAGTGAAAGCTTCCTGAAAATGTACATAATGTTTTCTTAAGACAGATTTTTATTAATGGGGTGAATGGTACCAGAGTTTAGCGCTCGTACCTGAAAACGAGGGGGCCATATAAATGTTTTGTAGTGTGTGTTTTTGTGGGTGCTCTCTGGTCACTCAACGCTTTCTTTATTGTTCATGCATGCTTAGGTGAAATGGTAAATGGCATCAAGTATGTGTATTTGTTACCCATCAGTGGCCTATAGTTGCTGGTTATGGCTCTAGCCTCTTAAATAAGGGGAAACAAAAAAATATTGTACTATCCTAACTACACTGAATGTCTTTGCTTTAGGTGTGACCTCTGTGGGCGATCTTATCGTCACGCGGCCTCCCTCCTCAACCATAAGAAAACCCACTCCAAAAACCTGCATCAGTGCACCTTGTGTCTCCAGACCTTCCAAGACCCACAGTCTCTGCACGCTCACTCCCAGATGGAACGCCACTGCTGTCACGAGTGTGGTAAGACTTTCTGCCTGCTGTCCCACCTGGAAGTGCACTCCAAAGAGCATCATCAAGAAGGAAATGAAACGCTTCAAGGCTCGTATCAAAGTGGTTTTTGCTCGGACCTAAACCAGAACATGGCAATAGAACCACCTCCTTTGTCACACCTTCCAGAGGAAACAAACACAAAAGACAAGGCCTATGTTTGCGAGTACTGCGGCCGCTCTTACCGCCACTCCGGCTCCCTTCTCAACCATAAAAACAGCCACAAAACGGGCCTCTTCTCCTGTGCCTTTTGCCTAAAGGAGTTCACAAATCTCATGGCCCTTAAAAACCACCGGCGAATTCACACTGAGCCTAAGCGGTACCAGTGTCCCGAGTGCAGCAAGGCTTTCCGCGTAGCGTCTGAGCTGATGTGCCATAGACGGGTCCACACCAAAGAGAAGCCATTTGCATGTGCGGTGTGTGACAAAAGCTTTACGAGTGTGTCTAACCTGCGGCATCATGAGAAGATTCACCAGAGTAACACACTGAACCATGAGCTGTCCTATGGCATGGAGGCCAGTCATATGCATTTGGACATGAGCGGTTTTGATACTAACTAATCTTAAAGGTGAAAGAATACCAATGGAAATCAAATTTTACTTTAGTCCTTCACCAGGCCTCTACAGCAACATCAAATTAGAGTTTGTGCGCTATCACACCACTTAAAAACGCAACAGTTGGTCAAAGCGGTATCCCACAAACTGATCTGATGTTGCTGCAGAGGCCAGAGGAGGAACTTAAAATAAAATCATATTCATTACAGATGACCTACTACAGGATCAGACTGTCACTTTTAAGCTTTTTTTTAACTTATTTAACAATTTCCTATTTTGGAAACCTCCCAGACTACAGCTTCAACAATTGTAAAAAACTAGTCAGAATGTTTGTGACACTGGGAGAATAATTCTTCATTTATTAGAGACTTCTCCTCTTTCCTCTAAAATCTTCAGAGCCTCACAATACACTTACCGGCCATTTTATTGGGTACATACTTTCAAACAATTGGTAAAGTTGGGAAAAAAGCCCTATTGGCCATTAACAGTCAATGCATTTAGTCTTGAGACATGCTTGAGACAAATCTCCAGAAGTTGAACGTTAGCACCAGAACAAGGAAGAAAGGGGATTTAAGTGACAATTATAGTGTTCTTATTAAGGTGTTCTTAACAAAATGGCCAGTGAGTGTATAACATGGCCAGTGAGTGTATAACATGGCCAGTGACAAACTCTTTTCTCACAGACAAAAAGCTAAAGTTGAGAAAAACAGGGCATTCTTTGTACAGTAATACTAATGACTACACAGTATTTTTTTTTTTGCTTACAACATGTATACGTGTCCAGTGCCTCCAAGTGCAGCAGAATAACACCGCCTATATTTATCTCTGAGTGCTTTTGTTTAGCTCACAGTTATCAGTGGTGAAGGCCTGGTCACTTCCTCTGGACCTTCAAGTTGAGCTAGATGGTTATTTTTAGTAAATACCTTTGGGTGTGTTCAAACTAACGGAGATAAAGACTAACAATACTTTTATGACTTTACATTATATACTAAAATGCTTGTATTTCTGAATGGTGATATTGTAATTTCCATAAATGTAAAAATGAATAGGCTGTGGATGGGGTATGGTAGCACTCAGGCTAAACCTACGAAAGAACCATGTCTGAGCGTGTAAAGGGCTGTAGATAGTATTTTCACTTTGCGGGACTTGAGTTTGGTTTGGTT
>JAVQKD010023007.1:5000-10539 GCA_036025635.1 Philypnodon grandiceps
CATCGCCAGTATCTGTGCTGCGGTGCTCAGTCGATTCATGTCCATTTTCTCTGGAGTCTATGAGGTGAGATGAGATGAGACAACATTATACTTATCTGTGCATTTCATCAATTCTAGAACTTAAAAAAATCAAACGTGTTTCCCATCGATAGAAGAGACTATGGTGGCCCCCCATAGTCTAAAAACCAGCTGGACAATAAATAAGTATACCAATTACCATGTTATTTTAATTCTTTGTATGCAACTTCATCCTGTCATAGTCAGCTACTGTCGAAACATGTGATAAATGTGAGAAATCTGTATTCTGTATTCTACACCCTTTGTTTTGGATTGCCTGTCGCACGTTGTCTGTGTTTGTGTCTGTGATGGTAATGTCTGGCATGTCTATTAACAGTGATCTCTCATATCCCTGTCTCCCTTTGTCCGTCCAACCCCCACCTCCTGCTTTCTCATTCAACGTGGCTTATCCCTGCTCCATCCCCTCTAACCCCAGAATGGTACCCATAATCAGGACCTGTTGGTGTGTGCATGTGCCGTGGGAGTGGCCACCTGTTTTGCAGCCCCTGTGGGAGGCAAGTCCTTCCTCAGTCTCCCTTTCTCTGTGACAGAATACTGGTTGGGATATTTTGTAATGCTAAAATATCGAAAATGTCAGATGAATAAAGACAATTGACATAATATTAATATTAATAATAATTAGTTCTTTCAAATAGTATACAATGAACACAATATAATACATATATTGTTTTCGAGATGGCTAAAGCTAGCTTAGCACATAAGGTACATGTTTAGACATGCTACTAACACGACATCCTTCAATCTTTAATGGTAATTATGAAATTCTAAATGTCCCCTGACAAACAAATATAAAATATGTATCTACCCATAAATGTGTGAACTGTAAACTAGCTAATTTTTTAAAAGGCCTGTTAACTTGATCCCAACCCCAAAACGTTGGCTAGGTTCAGTCAGAGCCATAGAGATAAGCAGAGTTGACAACTCCATTGGCGACAAATGGCCCAGTTGGCTAGAAGTGCCATTCAAATGCATTGAGAATTGTGCTAAGGAAGAACTATTATGAATTATAAAGCTGCATCGTTCAAATATGGACCTCTGGTGGCACAACTCTCTAGTATGTATGGCTCTGGGTTCAGTTAACTGAAAGATTGATTAAATGTTTTAATGCTAAATGAAACAGACATATATATCACAGCTAATGAAGTCCTAGGATCGTTTACCTGTTGCTTGACTTTTATGTCCCCTTGCTTTGCCTCCTCGTGACTCTTCATTAGTGTAAATACTCTTGTTCTGTCTCTGCTGTTGAGCTCGTGGTGAGGGGTTTATCTCTTCATTTGAATGAACATTATGTATTCACCGTGTGCCCTTTACACCTGTCATTTCTCCCTCTTGTTTCTTTATCCTTACTTTTTATCTTTTCTTCTTCCTCTACATTTCATCCTTCTCTCCCTACCACCACCTCCCCCTCTCCTCCTCCCTCGGCCTGTCCCGGTTACCCGCTGGCCTTGTTCCCTGTGTCAGTAGAACCCGTACGGGTACACAGATATTCTGACTGTGGGCTGCGCTGTGGGGGTGGGCTGCTGCTTCGGCACTCCACTAGGAGGTACTGTACGACCTGCATGTTGCCTCTCACTCCAGCAACGACCACAATTTAAAATGTCCTTTTCCTGCAGAACAAGCTGTGATTTTTGGTTATGAATTGTTGTCTTGAATGGTTAAAAATGTATACAAAAAAAACTAGGCTAAATGCCCTTGTGTGAGCTACTTTATTACTAAATGATAAATTGAGTTGGTATGACATACATTGTACATGCTAGCCTTTACTGTTAAACATTGTCAGCTTGTAACCATGCTCAGATGTTCCTGAAGAGTTACGTCAGATCTCTTGTCTGTGTCTGTGTGTGTGTGTGTGTGCTGCACCTGTGTTGATGTGAGTTTGTTGACTCCCTGTAGTTTTCCTGTTGTGTATAATTACACTCTCAGCTCTGAGTGCTTTTTACACTAACTCATCTCTCTTCTTCCTCTTCCCTCCTTCTCTAACTATTCATCCTCATTTTGCCTCTAATCCCCCCCCTCCCTTTGGTCTTCCTTCCATCCCACTCCCCACCATCACCAGGGGTGTTGTTCAGTATTGAGGTCACATCTACCTACTTTGCGGTGAGGAATTACTGGCGGGGTTATTTTGCTGCCACATTCAGCGCCTTCATATTCAGGGTGCTCTCTGTTTGGAACAAGGATGCTGGTACGACACACACACATGTACAATGTCTAACAAGTCACTGTTGTCTATGCAGAATACACACAATACTATCGTGAGCAGTTATCAAAATCATGACAAACGTGAATCACAGCAGTTTAATTATTGTCTTTCTCCTTTAGTTACAATCACAGCTCTCTTCAAAACCAATTTTCGGATGGATTTCCCCTTTGATCTACAGGAGCTTCCTGCATTTGCAATCATAGGGTGAGTACACAGTTCTGTGGGCAGTATGGGTTAGGTGTGGTGAATGTTTATCAAGTTAACGTATCTGTCTCTGCTTGTTTTAGGATCTCATGTGGCTTTATGGGGGCGTTTTTTGTCTACTTGAACAGACAGGTGGTCCTTTTTATGAGGAGGCCCACTGCTCTCACTCGCTTTCTAACTAAACAGTGAGAATCCCTACACACACAAACAACAGTCTTGATTATACTGCAGTTCTAGAAGCAAAAGTTATTCTTGGGAACCGTTTCAATGTAATTCTTCCTAATGTACTGTATCTCGGCTCCACTTTCCAAACTCATCAGTCTCACCACACTGGCTGGGGCAGCAGGAAGCCTTAATAACCTTTCAGGCAGTTATTTCCTCCATAGGAGATTCACTCAGAGACAAAGAGTTAGACAAACATTAGATAGATAAACAGTGGCACTAGGAGAGCCAAACAATCAAAAGCAATACTCACTGTCAGGTGTTGATTTCTGCTACAGGCGTACTTCTAATGTTAATATCTCTGTGTGTAGCCGGCTCATCTATCCAGGTGCAGTAACTCTGATCATCTCTACCTTCACATTTCCACCAGGATTTGGACAGTTTATGGCCGGAGAGGTTAGAAACAGCATTCATCTAATGCTCTGACATCTTATGGATGTGTGTTCTTTATACTTAATGATGTAAAATAAATAATGTGAGGAAGCAGGTTTTTACAAATGTGTCTGTCCATTCAGCTCATGCCAAGGGAATGTATCAACTCTCTCTTTGACAACTTCACCTGGACCAAAATCTCCGGTTCCCCTCTCCCCCTTGGCATGGGACGCTCAACTGCATGGCTACACCCAAATGTTAGTGTCTTTGTCATCCTTCTGCTCTTCTTCATCATGAAGGTATGTCTCCAATGCGCCTGATGTGATAGTAAAGAATATGTTCTCCAGTCCTAACTTGATCCTGTTTTTGTGTTCAGTTCTGGATGTCAGCAGTTTCCACCACAATGCCCATCCCTTCAGGCGCTTTTATGCCAGTGTTCATTTTAGGTAAGAGGATTTTGTCATATGAGCTGTATCTCCCACTGAACTACTGTTCAACAGCATGTCTTATCTATCTCGTCAAGGAGCAGCTTTTGGTCGCCTCGTGGGAGAGATCATGGCTACTCTCTTTCCAAATGGAATCCTATTTGATGGGATAGTGTACCGGATACTGCCAGGAGGCTACGCTGTCATTGGTTGGTCTTTTTGAATGGTGTAATTCTGACTAAACAAAATTCACATTTCATGTTTGAAAAAAACAAAAAGCCTATGTGTCACCAGGTGCTGCAGCAATGACTGGAGCTGTCACACACACAGTCTCCACTGCAGTAATCTGCTTTGAGTTGACCGGACAAATCTCACACATTTTGCCGATGATGGTAGCTGTCATTCTGGCAAACATGGTTGCCCAAGGTCTGCAGCCCTCTCTTTACGACTCTATCATCCAGGTGAAGAAACTGCCCTACCTGCCTGAGCTGGCCCTTGGGCATATCAGGTAAAGCAGCTTCAACAAAGGATACTTTAGAATGTTTATACTGCTATGTATTTATATAATATAATGAATGTCACATATTTGTCTGGACCCACAGCAAGTATAACATCTTCGTAGAGGACATTATGGTGCGCAAAGTCAAGTCTCTTTCTTCTCAAGCTTCATATCGGGAACTGAACCATCTTCTGGAGACAACAACACTAAAAACAATCCCATTAGTTGACTCTAAAGGTACATACAAAACATTTAGCTTACAATTACAAAATCCATATTTACATTATAATTTTTACTTTCTCTGCAGAATGCATGATTCTTCTGGGCTCTATTGAGAGGACAGAGCTACAAGCCATCCTCGACTGGTGGCTCTCAGCAGAAAGAAGAGTCTTTGAGAACGGTCCGAGTTCTCCGGGCCAGGGCTCCAAAGTCAGCTGGGAGTCCTTCACCTTCGTAGATGAGGAGGGTGGTGAGGAGAGCACAGCCAAGGTGCAAAAGCAATAAACAAGAAACTGGCTGTCAGAAAATAGTTTATATTGAGTATTTTATTTATTTTTTATTTAACCTTTAAAAGTATATATACTTTATTATACTAGTATAATAAGTTGAGTATACTATACTTTAAGTGTTTTGTCTATAGACTACTCCAGTGCTGGAAGAGTGTAACGGACCCTTCCAATCTCCAAGACCTCAAGAGTCATCCACAAATCACAGTGGTTCAGGTAACATGTCTGTTAGGAACAGCCTATCTTTCAAATGTCACTTCCTCCCACTTGTTTTCCATTGTTCTCTTTAGACAAGCGTAAGCGGCCGTCTGTCAGGACGACATTACAAAGACTGTTCTCCTCATCTTCATCGAGACAGACAGATAGTCAGGTAGGATTCATAAACTGACCCCGAGGCATCACATCACTGAGCTCTGCAGTGACACCCAAGACAGCAGTATCAGTCCACTGTGTTAGCTCATGTGACTAATAGACTCATAGGGAAGCATATGCCATAGAGCCACCAGAGGGCATATGACAGTCTGTGTACAGTTGTAATATACGCCTGTCCTGTTCCCTCTTCAGGAGGCCGCAGCTCCTCCGCTAACTGACACCATGTCTCCAGATGAGGTAGTGCACTGCATTGATTGAGTATCCTCATAGCTAACAATGAGTCAATCAAGACTCTAAATCAATAATATATGTGTCCATTTCTGTGGCTGTCATTGGCTGATACAGATCAAAGCCTGGGAGGAGGCTGAGCTGGATAAACCAATCGATATGGAGCAGATACGCATAGATCCCTCCCCGTTTCAGCTGGTGGAGAGAACATCACTGCACAAGGTGAGGCCTCTGCTAACTCTTCTACAATTTACAATGCTTTTTCTATGTTTGAAAAATAAATAAGTTTACTTTTGAATAGTTTAAGCAGCTAGGACACAGCGCAGGGTTGCAAATGCACTACAGTGATGTACAGTGATGTACAGTGATGTACAGTGATGTACAGTGATGTACATGATGTACATGATGTACAGTGATGTACAGTGATGTACAG
>JAVQKD010023781.1:0-11946 GCA_036025635.1 Philypnodon grandiceps
AGTGAATACAATAGTGAATACAATAGTGAAGACAGTAGTGAATACAATAGTGAAGACAGTTGTGAATACAATAGTGAATACAATAGTGAAGACAGTTGTGAATACAATAGTGAATACAATAGTGAAGACAATAGTGAAGACAATAGTGAATACACTAGTGAAGACAATTGTGAAGATCAGACCGCTGTTAGTTTGACTGAAGTCTTCAGACACTGAGCCCACGGCCTCACTCCGCTGCTCTTTCTGGTCCTCTCTGTCAACGGCTCCAGAACTTTGAATAGAAAATAGCCTTTTCTTCTCTTTCACATCAAAGCAACAATAGTTGACAGAAATCACTGTGTGCCTCAGCATCAAACAAAAAATGTCAAATGAAGAAAATCAAGCTACTGTATATCAAATGTATTTTTAATTGAAGAATTCAATACAGTCACCTCCATTACTATTCAGAACTTCATTTGGTAGCCTCACCTGTTTGAAGGTGTGTTAAGTGTTCATGGCATGGAGGTAGACCTGTAGAAAAGCTCTAAGATAGAACTGGAATCATGGGGTGGGAATCAGATGAATATAAATATCACACATTGAAAACTCCATTTTCCATAACATCTATTTTTCACCATTCTCATCATTGCTTTTGCCCAACTGACAGCGGCAGCCTGCACCATCACGCGGCATTAACGGTACAAAACCAGCAGCGAGCATGAACACTGATGCAGACTGCTACAGGCCCAACCAGCTGCACCAATCGCTGATAGAGTTTCAGAGAAGGGCCCGTTAAACTTCCAAATACCTGGGGGGAGAATTTTAGAGAGTCATTTTCTCTGTGGTTTTCTCCTGCCTAATTTACTATTTCAATTTTTTGTTACTAATGCGTTTCTTCTATATTTTCACTATGAATTGTTAAGTTTCAGTTCCTTCCTCTGTTTTTTTTGGTTTTTTTTGGTTTTTTGCAATGATTGATTGACAGATTTTTTTCTGTATACATGTCACGTCCAGCCCACTTTGCCAGCCGCCCGTCTCTATCTCTGACATCCTTTGCGTGTGTTTCGCAGTCGAAGACGAGCTCCCGTCAACGCTGTCGCCCAAAAAAAAGCAGCGGAACGGAGGGATGCGAAACTCACCCAACAGCTCGCCCAAAATGATGAGGTAAGACGCCCAATCTGTCTCCGCTTTTACAACCTTCAAACGTGTGAGGAAGAGGAAGCCGGGGGGCGGAGGGAGAGGAAGAAGAGGGGTGTAGGCTGACTTCAGAAGGCACTGGTGGGAGTTTGGGATGGATGGGGAGGGGGGCAAATTAGAGGTGCCAGAACACGGCGGTAAAGGCAAGTCTGAGCGAAAGTGCACTCTAAAATGTTATAGGGAAATAAATAAACACTTAAGACTCGCCACTATTTAGCAGTTATAAAGCATTAATTAATATGTAATAAACAGATACAGGGGGAGAAATGGGCCGTGTCAAAAATAAAAAATGATCAGATTCAACATTTGTGGATTTTTTGGGGGATATTTCTTATAAAAATCCCATAGAGTTAATACAGAATTCTGGCTCCTGCCCCCCCATCTGAGGGTATGACATCTGCATATGAACCTCCAACCCAGCAATGAATAAACAGCTACAAATGTGCATTGATTTACGTGAGATTATAACCACATGTTTTTTATTAATGGTGATACTTTGTAAATGATCTATTAACTGGTTACTAATGTTACCGAAAGTGGATTCTATAGTGGGCCTTAGGCAGTACGTTCCAGACACTGGCCATATTGTTGCATTTCTAGACAAACTTCAATGTAGTTAATGCAGAGGTGGGTACTTCAAAGTATTGTTACTCAGGGGGAAGTAAAATGTACTCAGCAAAAAGTACTCGGTAAAATGTAATGTTCAAAATGATTAATGATTTTAACACAATCGCAAGGAAAACAAGTGAAATTTTATAGTGTGTCTGTTTCCGGACGGCGTGCTGTCAGCCGATAATGACGGGAGCTGAAGGAATATTTCTGTCGTGAGAAGAAGCTGTTTGAAAAAATCTTTTAAAATGCCAGCTGTCACCTCCTGCGGTCGGGTCCACATGTAGTCCTTAAACAATGCTGGCACTAATGACACCGGCGACCAATCGGAGCGGCCCGCCCGGTTACTCTGCCCCGAGGCCACGGCTCACCCCCAGCGAGTACCGTTTCTGGTACTTAAGGCCATATGCGAGATGTATCATCACAATCATATGAATTCAGATATTACCTTCTTTTTCCGCTGTCCCGGGGAATCCGTGTGCTGTTAATTGATTTTGAAGGATAAAAGGCGTAGGAGGTTTTTGTGTGCTCCGGATGAGAGGCTGGCAACACGGGAAGATACAGCGTCTCACCAACAACATGATCTAGCAGGACAATGCACGTGTAGATAAGTCAAATGTGGTAAAGTCTGGTTTACTGATACAATTAAACAAAATTATATAAAATCATTTGCAATTTCCAAACAATGATCTCAAATATAATAATAATGTGCATTTTTAGTATTTTAATATAACAAAAAAATTAACTATATATATTGTTTATCAATGTAAGCACGCTTACTTGAGAACCAAACTGAACTCACTTGAGAGTACATCAAAATAATATTACTCGTAGAAGTAAAAATATATTCTCTTATGTTCACTTTAAATGGACCTAATGACTGCGCCTCTGGAACACGTTGATACACACATCATATTAGTTACATTCACATCAACTCTATCCACTACTTATTTCTTCTTTTTTAATGGAGTCTCTTGTCCGTCTGTCCTGCGGCTGGTTTCCTCCCACTGCACTGGCTCGTCTACGTGGTTCTGTCCAGTATCGTCGGCCTCCCCCTCAGTTTCTCTCAAAACGAGTGTTTAATAAGCCTTCGCACTTGCCAAACCATTAGCCCAACACAGAGTCGTACCCTTCAGTCTGCTACACTTCTGAGAATCATCTGAGATGCCCTTGCTCAGAGGGAGAGAGAGACATTGGCATATTTCCAGCTAACTGCTTGTTTAAAGGGGCTGTAGTTTGCCTAACTTAAAGCACTAAACCTTTTTATTCGCCTTTCTTTGCTCGGAGAAGGTCCCTGTTTGCCATGTAATATATGCATCTGGGCTTTGATCTCGCTCTGATAATAATTCGTGCGAGTTATTTACTCAGTTCAGAAAACGCTTCAAAGCGGTGTCAAAGTTTTCTCTTAAGGGCTGCTCTCTGTATTCTGGCTCTTGGGTACTGTGATGACAGGTCTTCTGTTATAGGTATAGGTGTCTTAGCCCTCAGCGGCCCCCTCCGCAGCGGCCCCGTCAACATATACAACAGCATATATATTAAACAGTCGTGCTTTACAAGGTGGATTTTATGCACAATGAAAAGTGATTGTTTGAGGTAGCCTTAGGGATACTTTATTCTACAAGCAAGGAGGGGGAAGCTCAGTCGTGAGTCGACGAGAGGCAGCATACGTATCAAGTGTGGTTTTTACAGGACTCTGCGCCTGAAGGCCTTTGTAAATAAATAATGATCAACAGATTGGCTGTGGGCTTTTGAAAAGCATGCCTTTGTCAGTTTTCATGATGGGGAAAATTTTCAAAGCAAGAGGCTGCCTTCATCGTCTGGCAGAGAGGGATAGAGCCCATCCCGAGCCTGCGACTGCAGAAGGATATACTGGAATAACTGAAGCCTTTGAAATGTGCTGAAGAGAAAGAGTGATGGAGGAAAGAGAAGAGGAGAGTGTCCTATTTAAAACTTTAGTCAGCAAGAAATACACATATTACATTAGTAAAGTCACACTCTACAGAAAACTGGGTTTCTGTAAGTATCTTAATTTTGATTGATTGTATTGTCTGAGTTTCCCAGAGACATGGCTTCTATCTAGCTCCTCTGCTAACATTGCATCATCAGTGTGTCGACTTTGTTCTGGTCTTGACAGCAGTCCACAGTCTGAAGCAGCTGGTGCAGTCTGGGCGTGGCACTGGGGCTCACATGTGACGTGTAGTGTAGCTTCAACCTTGAGCAGGAGAAGGCAGCCGAGAGGAGGGAGGTGAGGCTCCGCTGACAGGCTGCCACTCACGCCCTGACAGCTCTGTGAAAGATAGCTGTCTTGGCAGAGAGAGAGAAAGGAGCGTCAGCCCGCCTGCACGCGCCCGTCAGCCCCTGTGTGGAGGCGAGCCCAGCCCCGCACGCTGAAGCCACTTGATTGGCGCAACACGCAGCTGTGGATGAAAGATTGAGGCTGAGTGTAAAAACACTAAATGCTGTCAGTGTTATTATCACCTGCTCTAACTGCTATAGAGGAGAGAGAGGAGCCGCGGAGACAGAGCAGCTAATTGACAGCTTTTTTTAACTCAAACTTTTTCTGGAGATGGTATGCAACCCAAATGCAGTCTGAAGGAAGACACATCAAAGCCCTGTCAGTGAATGACAGTGTTGATAGACGATAGAGAGCGTGATACTGAGAGAGATGTATGTCATATTCTTGAGATGTTTTCTCCCATTTTACTCAATGTCTCTCTCCAAGCACTTTTCTATAACGCCGACATAACTTAAGATTTGATTATTTTCTGCATTATAAATAAATGGAATTGTAGTGTTGAGGGTGTAGTCTGTAAGTTTAAGCTTATCTGACCCTGTTCTGATGTAAAGTAGGTAATCTGTCAGTCTCTCACTTTGACCAGTTTTATTTTTCCCCGTCCTCTACACACTACGGACGGCCTACTGTATAGAACAGTGTTAGATTGTCAATTTGAAGCAGTACTCTTTGTTATTATGGGAACTTACGGATTACACCTGTATTGTGTGTGTGTGTGTGAGTGTGAGTCGAAGCTGTGAGAGTTGGCGGTAATAACAGGGCTGACAGGAGCTCTTTGATGGCCCTCTGCGCTGGATTAGCCTGTTTAGTTTTGACACACTGCTGAAACATTAATGGCCGTCAGTTGGAAAAGCAAATGTGATTGGGCAAATTCCTGAAATATTTAAAACCCGAGCCTGTTGGAGCTTTTACTCTTTGCACGGGGCAGCGTCGGGAACTGGAAGAGAGGGTAAAAGCTGGTAATTGGTCTCGTGTTGTAGTGTCATTCAGCTGCTCAATAATGAGGATGAGGATGATGATGATGAAGGTGGACCATGTTTAGACCTGATTTCGTCTTGGTTTAGTTTAGTCCATACCTGGTACTATATCCTGGTTTAGACCTGGTTTAGTTCAGTTCAGTCCTGGTCATGATTTACTTTTACCTCTATTAATGGTCCTTGTATGATTTTCTGAGGTCACGTTTACTTCGTCTTTATTTGCAGTAGACACGACCCCCTCCTAATTCCCGGTAACGACCAAATCGAAAACATGGACATGAGCGTGAAGAGGTATGACTCCACGGGAATGTTTCACTGGTGCCCGTCAAAGGAGATCGAGAAAGTCATCTTGGTAAGTGAAGCCCATTTAGTTCTGTAGCCGCAGCCACACCATATCAATAACTCTTCAAGTATGTATCACAAGGATATAGCAAACACATCTGAATTGCGCTGAAACAATCACATGTTAATATGTATTGACATTTCTCTCACTGCCTCTGTTGTTTCAAGGTGAGTTACATGTTTTTTTTATATACAGAACAACATGTGTGAAGAGCCCACTCCACACATGGGTTTGCACACGTCTGGAAGAGAGAGTATTGTGTGTGTATAGACCCTTCCATAGTGATGTATTGAAAGAGGATGAGCAAACTAAAAACAATATAGTGTTTTTAGACGCAGAAATCAGTGGTTGTTGTCGAGATAGTTAGTTTTATTTCTGATTTCATTTTTCAGCTACATTTTCAAAAATATTAAATATTGTTTGTGGTAAATGATGGATGAAAACTGAGTATGCACTGATGTGTGGTCGCCTCCGGTAAAACCTGAAAATGAAGAAACCGATCTCATTTGTATTGTATGTTAATTGCTAATTTAAATGAACCGTTGGTATGCTTGCTAATGTTTATCTAACCAGACTCTGACATCCATGTAGTTAATATGTTGTCAAAACCAGCTCGTGCGTGTCTTGTTCGTGGTGCCACAAGAAGGGTCTATAGACATGTATATTAAATGCCCTGTTGATGAAATTATGATTCAACTTGTTTGGTCACTGTCAATGACTAAAAAAAGCTCAAAACATGTTATTGACAGTCAGTCCTATTTTCTTGGCGCCATTTCTCATGCATCTCTCTGCTTCTCCCTCCCTCTCCCACTCCTCTCCCGCCCCTGCAGACGCGAAGTGAAGCCTCCATGACAGTGCTGAGCGGCCATGTGGTGGTCTGTATATTTGGAGATGTCACGTCCGCTTTAGTGGGGCTGCGAAACTTGGTGATGCCTTTGAGAGCCAGCAACTTCCATTACCACGAACTCAAGCCCATAGTGTTCGTGGGCTCACTGGAGTATCTGCGGCGAGAGTGGGAAACTTTACACAACTTCCCCAAGGTTTCCATCTTACCTGTGAGTACACCTGCAATAAGTTGAAATACTTAGACATTCAGGCAGCTGAGTGATGAGTGTGTGATAGCTCAAGTCAGCCATATTGGGGAAGTCTAACATCCTTACAATCCTAAAATCTGCAGCTAGCAATAGGCACAGCAGATGGCCCCGTAGAGCTTGTTAGGCTCGCTCTGATTGATGTTTTAGCAAAGAATCCCCAACACAGCCCTCAGCACACACTAGCCTTTGCATTAGCCCACGTCTGATTCTCCAGTGCCCAGTTAGATCAGTAGAATGTCAGTGCCTCAGAACATAAACACTGGCTTTAGTCATTTCCCCAAGCTCCTCCCCGTTCCTATCTTAAATTTGGTTTTCTCTCCCCCATGTCTGTGTGTTCTGTTGTCTGTCTGTGTGTCTTCTCTGTGTTGTCCTCGCCCTGAAGGGTACACCATTAAGTCGGGCAGATTTAAGGGCTGTCAACATCAACCTCTGCGACATGTGCGTTATCCTGTCAGCCAATCAGAACAATATCGAAGACGCCTCACTGCAGGATAAAGAATGCATCTTGGCATCACTCAACATCAAATCTATGCAGTTTGATGACAGCATCGGAGTCTTACAGGCTAATTCCCAAGGTAAGGAGCACCCTATTAGACTCCATGTTCTGCTGTGGCCAAAGGGGACAGGTCGTGGCAGGCAGAAAACACAGTAGTCAAAGATATAAAAAGAACACCAGAACAGGGGAAAATGAGCTGGTCACACAGAGACATGTCAGGCTCACAGGACCTTACACTACAGTCTGCACAATATATAGATCCCAGTCCAGTTCCTGGTAATGACATGCTGCTACAACTCCTTGATAATACGTTTTAATGATGTAATCAACATGACTGTGTCATCTGATGTCTGTTGTCTGCCAGATCGTATGGAACAGATTGTTGATGTTTGCACACAAACACACCAACCTGGCATCCCATCAGGCCCCATCATCATTAAACAGCCAGTACAAATCAGCAGGCAGGCCTTCAGCTGCTGCTCATTAGTCAAAACAAAACAGACACAGACTCTAGTGTCTATCAGCACCTGCAGACAGGTGATCCACTGTTTATGATGAGGCTGAAAGGCTGCCATGCCCTGAGCTCTGCACCACTCTCACTGCTCTATATACAAATCAAAGATGAAGATCCAAGAGCCTATTAGTTTTTAGTGCTCAGCACTTCCACATGTTTTAGGAGAATGCCAATGCTGTTATTCCTGCAGCCGTGAGTGAGTGATGCTCTGTCAATAGTTGTGGCACAGAGGAACAGAGGGTCTGGTAAATCTGCAGCACACTGCTCTAGGGAGCCGTATTCACAGTGTCTTCACTGATGCTAGATGGAGACTATTGTCATCCATAATTGGGTCTTACATCAATGACCCATTTCAGTGATAAATACTTGACTTTAAAAACACTGCTCAGTGACATGTACTCATGCATATACAGAACACGGAGCCAGACACTATTGTATCATAGGTATTACCACAGGGAGCCCTTCCTCTGCTGCTCTCATTCAGACAATGTCTGCAGAATTTCAAACAAGAAGGTGCAAATGAATAAGTAAACATGTGTTGTCCTGAGGGAGGGCGTCTCACGGCTGCTGGAGCATGTACTGAACCACAGAGCAGAGCCGTGCCCGGGGGGCGACAGAGAGAAGGCCTATGTAACCTAGATCTCACCGGTCTGTTGTACACTTCTGTTAAACACATGATGGAGCTGCCTCAGTGTATAATGTATATAGTTAAACATACATACATGCTAACTCCTGATGAGGTAGGGTTTACTGTTGTGAAGACATACAGCTCACATGTAAAGCCTGTTTGTGAGCTCACAGAGCTCCTCGACAGTAGGCCTCATGTTTCCATTTTGTGCAGACACTACTGTTCCTGCTGTGTTTAGTGTTGTTCACTGTGATTCTGTAAGAGCTGTCACTCTCAGAGCAGTAAACATCATCCTTTATGGACATGGACCCTGTCTGAACTCCTGCTCCCACAGTGTCAGACCTCACTGTTTCACACTTCAATAATTGGAATAACAAGACTTGTGATTACCCCGGCCTCAGTTCACTGTTTGCCTTCTGCTGAAGAAAACTGGTGTGTTCTCAGTTGCAAAGGCCCAGGCCATCTCTTTTGTAATATAAGCAGCTCATTGAGGCCCTGACAGAGCACACATCCAGACACACTCCACACTTCAAATCCCTTTCAAACTTTGTGACCTGAATATATTGGCTGCATTATGTTTCCTTGGTGGTGGAACTATACGCTTGCATTTTGCTGAAGTCAGCACTAAATGATGGATGTCAAAACACAGTTGATGCATTATGCATACACCATTACAGATTTAAGGTGTTTACTCGTCACTTTGAGGAAATGCAGAAATGTGAAGTCATGTGGATTCAGACTCCTGTCACTCGCACTTGTATTTCATGCTTCTGAGCCACGCCATTTTCCATAAAAGGTTTTCAGGATCCACTTCGACAATTTTTATCAGAACAAAATGAACAACATCTAAAATTGATGCCTGTGCTTAGATGTCTTAGGTGACCTCTAAAAGGATCTACATTTCAGATTTGAGTCAGCCACTTTGTTTGAGTTTCCCCACTTCCCTCTCTGTCAATCTGCAGCATCTACACTCTCTGACTGAGCCAACGTGCACTAAATATAATGGCGTATTACAAGTGATATGAATGCACAAAGCCAATGGCAGAAAGCTGTGACCTGGGGCCCTAGGGCAGATTTTGATTGACCTAGTTTACCTTAGTTTAGTCCTGGTTTAGTTCTGATTCAATTCTTGTTTAGTTCTAGATGGTTTAGGCCCTATTCAGTCCTAGTTTAGGCCTGGTTTAGACCTGATTTAGTCCTGAAAAGTCTTTGTTTGGTCCTGGTTTAGACATGGTTTAGGCCCTAATCAGTCCTAGTTTAGACCTGATTTAGTCCTGATTTAGTCCTGAATAGTCTTTGTTTGGTCCTGGTTTAGACCTGGTTTAGTCATGGACCTCCAGCAGACCCTTTTAGCTCTTGGTCCCAGTTCAATTGCCCTGGTTGCCCTGGATACTGTAAGAACAGTACAGGGGTGAAGTGTCTTGCCCAACGACATCACTGCCGTAACTGAATGTCTTTGTTCTTTGTCAGGTTTCACGCCTCCTGGAATGGATAGGTCGTCTCCAGACAACAGTCCAGTACATGGTTTCGTGCGGCAGGCATCTGTCACCACCGGCGCCAACATCCCCATCATCACAGAGCTAGGTAAAACTTCCCAACAACAACTCTTAATGTTGCATGCATCTCTAAAATCAAAACCATATCCATCCCGACACCGGGCCGATAAACAAGACTAAACATCTCTCTGCTAGCGTCTCCATCTCGAGGTCAAATAGACTTAGAATTGTATGGAGTGGATGTTTTTTGTCTGTCCAGCTCATGTTTTTTTTTAGCAGATTATCGGATCGTTCTCACTTTAGCATTCAGGCCGAGGACACGCTGTTAGCTTGAAGATATCAGACAAGCACTTCCAGGTCTATAGTTACATGTCCCGCAATTTGTCCGCTAATGCACAACAGCTTGATGGGGAGAAAAAGGGAAGAGAGTGGAAAGGTAGAAGGAAAAAAGCCTGTCTGTTAAAAATGGGTCCATTTATTAATAACAATGGCAGCGGTTGTATTCCCAGCGGTGGAGGGGACTCATGAAAGTTTCAGATCTCAAAGGGGCAGAGAAAGCACCAGAGACCGACCACTCTGTCTCCCCTGACCCAATTAGGAGGCAATGGACCGTAAGGCCGCACAGACCACAGAGGAGCAACTAACGTTAGTGTTTCAGCCAAGACACTGAGCCTGTTTTCTGCATAGGACAGACCAAGACAACATACATATGAGAAAAGCGTCACAGAGAAATGTTTTACATTGACCCAAAACCTGAATCTACTAACAAGACTTCCACAGTTGTTTTTAGGCTTAAAATGTTTGAATAAAATTGGAATAGAGACAATTTTTTATTTTTATTTTTATTTTTTATGTGGATCGTGGAACATTTTTTTGGGTCTGTCGATTTATTTAAACAATTGTGTACCATTGTGAATTAGTTACTCTACAGGATGTTGGTAAAACATAACTGATTATAAATACAATACTGCAGTAGTTTAAATACTGCAGTAGTCTCTTCACTAAATCTTTACCATTGCCAGATCGCTCCCGAGTCTCTCGTGTCTGAAACCTATGTCCAGAGATGTTTAGTGGTAACTCTAATACACTTTGTTCTTCATATGAAAACTACAAAATTTACTAGCTCGGGCCCTGGATTCTAAAGTAATGTTGGGATAATGTTTGGCTATACCGTATGCAGTGGAGAGTGTGGCTGCATGCATGGCTGGAGGCACACATGTAATTACATTGTCATATATTTGCTGTGGGGCGCCAGCAGCAGATTATAGTCACAGAGATGCACACCTTTTTGCATGATCGATTGGGCTGCGTGTGCAAACTCTAGTAGGTGTGTTGCGGATAAGGCATGTGGTATCACGGTGCCACAGGCTTGAGACAGCTGTAGCTTTGTGTACCATAAACCACTTTCCTTCAGCGGGACAGGCGTGGACATCGCTCAGAGGCAGCCGCCGAGATTTTTTTGTTATAGGCTTTAAGCATGTTTCAATAACCATCTCTCCCCCTCCCCCCTTTCCACACTGTCTCATCACCATTAGCTAAACCTGGCAAACTACTGCCACCGGTTCCACTCAGTCAGGAAAAAAAGAGTGGGACCAATATACAAATGATAACAGAGCTGGGTAAGCCCCTCCGCCCGGCCCCTCTGCCCGGCCCCTCCGCCCGGCCCCTCGTCAGCCTGCCACAGCCAAGGCCCCACTCCCATGGCTTCACTTTGAACACATTTTATTCTCCGTTCTGCTTGAAATTGTCTTGTTTTGGACCCCCTTTTTAATGATTTTTTTTTTGCTTTTTTTGGTCTTTAGAGCATCTTTGATCAGTCTGTCCTTGTGGCTGTTCTCATAGCCCCTCCATCCCTCCCTCCCCTCCTCACTGCTCTGGCCGAGGACTGTTTGCATCAGCCCGTTGTCTGTCTGTCTGACTGACGTTTCTGTTCCACAGCACAGCACGGGAAGCCTGCAAAGAGCTCACATTTCACAAACACAAAAACTCCAGATCAAACATTCTTTTAAGCTGTTTATTTTTTACATAGCCTTGTTCTTATCTCCCTCGACCGTATCTGAAGCGTTCATTTTGAAGAAATCAAACCAAAGCTTGTGTGATGCTGG
Source organism: Philypnodon grandiceps (assembly GCA_036025635.1). Taxonomy (NCBI): domain Eukaryota; kingdom Metazoa; phylum Chordata; class Actinopteri; order Gobiiformes; family Eleotridae; genus Philypnodon; species Philypnodon grandiceps. Next base: position 11,732 of record JAVQKD010023781.1, read on the forward strand.
TTTTTCATGTAGTGCTGGTTATCAGAGCCTTCCACTGCCCACAACAAACATCTGTGAAAAGGCTTCAGGGAGACACATGGCAGATTTTTCCAGATACTTTGGCTTTACCAAGTATTCTTTATAAAATCACACACACACAATCAGCTTTTACTGTTACATATTTAGCACAAACAGTGTCATTAACAGAATTTGACTTTCAGGGTGAAGGTAAAATG
>JAVQKD010024307.1:0-10534 GCA_036025635.1 Philypnodon grandiceps
GTTTTAAATGTAGCAGCACATTTTATAATTGCACTTCACATGAGAGTGAAGTCAAGGGAGTAGAAAGCTTTTCCTATATAAACATTTACAATACGCTCTAGTGTTTTTCTTAGTTAATAAATATGAAGATATGAAGTCCCTAATTCTGGCATTTCGTTCTAAACCAGGGCGTGTCATAGAAATATTAATGGACCAAATAAAGCTTTATGTATAGTAATGAAGTCTATTTTGTACATTTAAGGTTTTGGGTGAGTTTAGATTCATTCATTTTCTACTGTTTACTGCACTAGCATGTAGCGAGTTGAATCATTGTGTTAGTGTTGTGTGTGGTTCCGTTTGTGTTGTGTGCTGGCTGTGTATATGAGAGATCTGCAGGACTGGCAGCAGCAGCTGAAAGGCATTTTGAATGTAGTTTCTGCTGTTGGAGCCCTGCACAAAGACAAACATGATTATAATACTAATGTTACTCAAGAACACTATGCACCGGTGTAAGACCTAAAGAATCAACGATCGGTTTGTGAAAATACAAACACGTTCCCTCTCAACTCTAGCATTATCTAAGAATGAGACGCTACTCTTACCTCTAATAGCACACTGTCGACAAGTGGATTCACATCCTCCGCTTTCTTTGGGCTCTGAAGAATGAAGGGGAAATATATAATACAGTTATTACTTAAAGATGTACATAATTCATTTCACAACCGTGGTTAATTTAATCCGAGTAAAAATGCAAAACAACAGCAAGTTCTAGGAATGATTTTCAATAAAGCATATTCAGGCCCTCTCTGGCACGCACACGAGCAGCAGAATTGAATCAGTCCAATTGATTATTCTTTAAAACAACAGAAACAAAGGCTGGTAATGTACTAGGTTTCTGATCCTTCCTGTTATACAGCCTCCTGTAGGTTCAGTGTTCACAGGGCAATGAGGGCCACACACACATTCAAGCGCACTGCAGGGCTCAATCTCTTTATCTCTTTCATATCAAAGTCTTGATGTTGCAGAGTGAAACTGAATGAATGGCACATATGACTTCAGCAGCCTTCACTTACTGTCAGCTACTCCTACTACTGATCCCATACTTGTTATGCTTACAAGAACTAAATACTTAACTTTTTAATTAGAGATAAAAAAGAAATTAAGTCTAAATCACAAATCCCTCAGACGTAAAGTAACATATAACATACCCCAACATAAAGCAGCGTGTCGGAGAATTTCCTGGCCAAATGCTCCACCTCCTTACACATGGCACATGTTAACCTGCAACAGAATAAAGATTTTTACCAAACCCTTTACATTCTTTGTGATTCCATTCTGCCAGCGCTCACACAGACCTGGTCAGGATATGTGCCTGGTCCCTCGCAGCTTTCTCCTGCTCCTGTCCATGGAGTATGAGCTCCGCCACCTTGTGGAGCTGCTCGATACTGCGCGCTGTCACTTCAGCGAGACTGCCGACTGATGACAGGTAGATGACCTGCAGAGAACGACCACACAAACTGAAATTACTGAGTCACATTAGAGCTGTTGCCAAGAGCAGAGGGTCGTAGGCGTTACAGTGGACCTCACCTCCACTGACCTCGGGTCCTTCTCGTTGGTCTCCTCCTTACTTCCCTCACTGGGATTCTCATGTTCCTTTTCACCATTTTTATTTTCCTCGTGCAATGCCTCTCTTCCTGGCTGGTCCTGCGTTTCCTTGCCAACTGTCTCCGTAGTGACAGGCCGTTCCACCTCACTCACCCAATCATGGGCTCTCCTTCGAGCCTGGAGATGCATAATTACAGCCATCAGCCCAGCTTGAGGAGAGGCCCTGATGTATGCTAATCAGATGCATATACATGATTGTATGCTAATGACCGTCCTATATGAGGGAATTTTATGAGGCAGCGTGGCTTCAAAGAAAACTTGAATATTAGAATAGATTTATTCTATTCTCTCTGCGTGTGTGTGTGTGCGTGTGTGTGTGTGTGCGTGTGTGTGTGTGTGTGTGTGTGTGTGTGTGTGTGTGTGTGTGTGTGCGCGTGTGCGCGTGTGCGCGTGTGTGTGGGTGTGTGTGTGTGTGTGTATGTATGCTTGAGGGAACAACATTTTAGAACACTGCTGTAAGAATCATACATAAGCCAGACCATGAGTGTGTTAGTCTGATTGTGGTGCCACTTAATGACTGCCACTTCTCTTGTCAGTCTGTTCCAGGGCAGCTGTGGCTACAGAGATTACCACTAGTGTGTGACTGTGAACTCGACATTGAAAACTGGTCTCAACACTATATCTATCTTTATATGCAACATCTGTAAAGTCAAATAAAGTTCCTGTTTAGTCTAACTTCTGAGTCCGGTGTGATCTAATGTTTAAATTGTGTTTGTGGGGCTGTGGTTTAGCTCAGTCGGTAGAGCGTGTGGCCCATATTCAGAGCCTGAATATTCGAATCTGGTTCACAGTTTGTCGAATGTCACCGTTCTCCCCGATTTCCTGTCCTATGAACTAAAGCTGAAAAATGGCCAAAATAATATTGAAAAATAAATACTAAATTGTATGTTTGAGTCACCTTGTTGAGTTTGTCCGGTGTGGCTGCGACATGAAGCTCAAACAACAACTCGGTGAGGACACTCAGAAACTCCTCACGGTCTGAGGCTGGAAAATAAAAGCATTATGATCGATTACTTCAAGTCGATATAATTTATTTTATGATTTATTTTAACTGTATGAGTTTATCCATAACATTATTACAACATAGTCTGTAAATGTCCTAAAAATGTTCAAAAAGGCTTTATCTGACCCTGTTCCTTGAAGTAAAAAATTCATGTCATAATTATTATTTTACTTTAGTCCCTCCCCTGGCCTCCACAGCAACATCAGATCAGACTTTGTGGGTTCCCACTTTAACCAATAGCAGTAGAGTTTTACTTTATTCCCTCCCCTGGTCTCCACAGCAACATCAGAGCAGACTTTGTGGGTTACCACTTTAACCAATAACAGTGGAGTTTACTTTAGTCCCTCCCCTGGCCTCTACAGACTACAGGTGACCATCTTTACATCATTAAACAGGGTCAGATAGTTAATTTTTCTTATTTTAAGAAACTTACGGACTACACCTTTAAGCTTGATTTTGTTGTCATGCCACATCAGTGTAGCGTGTACATGCAGATGGGGTCTCACTGTGTAGTATGTGGTGTAGTGTGTGAGCGCCCTTTTAACACCGACCCAGAATCAAGCCTCAAAACCCTCCTCCAGAGCTAGAGGCGACCAGTGAGCTCTGAACTCTGCTGTGACATCGCCCAGAGGCACCCTGTCTGTCTGACTTCATGTTCGACGTTCAAATGTGATGCGATGGGTGACGGGGAGATGGAGAGCACTTTGAAATGACATGGCTTCCTTTTGATTCTCGCTTAGATAAGATTTTCTACCTCAGGATTATAGAGATCAGGATAAAGCCTTTAACATGGGCTCCTGCAGGAATCAAAGTTCTTTTAAGTTCTTCTCCTTAAACTAGCTTTTTTCACATTGCTTTGTAAGTGTGAGCTATATTTGAGAGTAGAACTATACCCCCCCAGGAAATTACAATGTGTTCGGCTGCCATCATGTGAACATTGAGTCAACTGGACGATGGCATACACTCACTGGCCACTTTATTAGGTAGACCTTGAACCTAATAAATATGCTCTAGTGTGGTTTACAGCTTCAAGATTTAAATTCAGAGATGGTCAGACTTACTGAACCCTTACTATAATTGTATGCTGACCTAATGGCATTTTCTCCCACAGAACAGTTGTGCTCACTGGATATTTTCTTGTTTGAGGACATTCACTTTAAACTCTTGTGCAAAAAAAAATCTAAATAGAGGTTTCTGAAATACTCATAGCAGCCCGTCTAGCCCCAAATATCATGCAACTTTCAAAGTCACTTTTCTCTAAAAGAGCTTAACTAGAAGTGTCTAAAATACATACATTTTTTTTTGCCTTGTGATTGACTACGAAGCTATATGTGTTAACTAGCAATTGAATAGCTGCAGATGCAACGCTACCATTAGGCAGCTGCTTAGAGCCCCAAGCTTCCAAGGCCCCATAAATAAAGCCTAAAATAAATATGCCTTGGTAATCAATAAACTTAATTTGGTAAAATAACAGTTTTCCTATTTCTCGATACGGTTAAGCCATCTGGTTGCTGTGGACTGACAAATCAAGAGTGTAGAATGTTCGTCTTGAGGCCCCAGTCCGCTAAATCTGCCACTGAATAGCTGTATCCTAATAAAGTAGCCCGTGAGTGAAGATATATTGGTCCAGGGTCGGTGTTAAGAGGCCTTCTCTACCTCCATCTTGTGCTGGGTCACTCACAGAGGGGTGTAGAACAGAGTAAATGGGAACTTAGATCACCATTGTCCTCGGCCTCCGCTTCTGCCTCTCCTTCTTCACGTTCTGTTTCTTCTTCAGCATCCTCATCCTCTTGATTGATGAAGATGTCCTTAATGAAAATCAACTCCTTTTTAACCTCCTCTTGCTCCGTTTCAGTCAGAGAGGACAGGAACGCCTGAACCTAGAAGCACAAATGTTTACATACTGTATTATAAGGCTGAGAAAAATATTTGATATCTGATAATCATGTTGAATATTTTTGCAATATTTTGATGCAATTGAATTACTCTGACATAGTTCCTTTAAATTGACTGGTTAAACTGCTTCAAACTTTTAACGTAGAAATCATGACAAAAATCTGACATTTAAAGCTGCAGTACCTGATATTCTTACTTTGTCGTTGAGAAAAAATTATTACACAGTCAAAAGAACCTCATAACAGAAGTCATCTGAGAAAAAATGAGACTCTGAGACCCTCTGTGGGCTGAATTATAAGGTTTTTTTGGTTTGTTTTAGAGCGTAGGACCAATCAGACGCAACCAGAGGAGCGCTCTGATTGGTTGAAACATTGTCTATTTATCAAGAACTAGAATCTACCAGGAATCATGTGTGGGAGCTGAAGTTTTTAGAATTCACAGCTTATTCACTGCTAATTTTTTTCGTTAAAAGTGGGGAAAAAAGCCAACTTCAGTCACTGCAGGTATTTGTGTGAGACCGTGATAGAGGGTTGAGAAGGAGAGGACTGCGCAAAAGAAGCTTGATGGCTGACACTTACTTTGGCTTCACTTTCATTGGACAGGATCTCAAGGGCCTCTAGGTGAGACAAACCCTGGTAGTCGTCAAACAGGATGCCGTAGTGAGCTGTGGGGGCGCTGATTGGCTGGTTACATAAACGTGCACGCTCTTTTTCTTTAGCCTCTTTCAGCATCTGAGAGAGACCAGAGTAACTTCAACAAGGCACATGCGTTTAAAAGTTACTATCATTACAATAATTGATCATTAACCCTTTCAAAATAGATAAAACATTCACACATAGACAGGTCTAAAGTAGTTAATGTGAATGAGCTGACCCGACAAAGTCTAGTTGACCTGAATGTGTTAGTAGCCAACATGAAAATCTACCAGCATTTGACTAGTTGGCTAGTGTTAATGTCAAGCCCTGAGTAAGAGTATGGATTTATGATGAAAAACACTGAATAATTCCACACTAGGAACCACAGTGCAGCCCGAGTTGTACATTATTTATATGTAAGAAGGAAATGGTATGACTTGCCTGACTCAGTGATGCTGTTTTTTCCATCAAGATCTTGGTCTTTTTGAAACCAGGGTCGCTCTCAGCAAGAACAGTCATAGTCTTCTTCCCAATAAACTCCAGTGCATCCAGACCTCCACTGATTACCGACTTTCCCTTGTAATAGGAAAACACACAATTTGAAGATTAAGTTATTGACGTCATGTTGCATGTTTGGTGTTATAATACTGTGCAATCGTAATGGGCAGGTTTGAAGCAGGGTGTTTGGTAATGTGCAATTTATTAAGGGTGTAGTCCGTAAGTTTTCCTATAATACAAAAATAAAAAATGCTTAAAATACACTATCTGACCCTGTTCTATGATGTAAAGTAGGTCATCTGTAGTCTGGCCAGGGGAGGGACTAAAGTAAAACTCGATTGTGATTGATCAAAGTGGTGACCCACAAAGTTGGATCTGATGTTGCTGTAGAGGTCAGGGGAGGGACTAAAGTGAGATAATAATTATGACAGGTCTCTAACCAGGAAACTTACAGAGTACCTTTAATGTCATGGGTTTGTTTGGTACAAGAACGTATGCTATATCTACATGCTTATACTTTGTATACTGGGTTCCTTACCTGCGTGAGTCCCATGAATTTGTTGATGTTCTCGGACAGAAAGATCATGTCTCCATCAGACGTTACCACGGTGATGAAGCCCTCCAGAGACTTCAGGTACAGACTGTCCATCTGTCCGTCCTCCCGGCTACTGCTCCTGCTGCTGGAGTCTAAATGGAAACAGCAGAACCAGAGTTACATATGAATGGGCAACTTACTCCCTGGACAGCATAGCCCTGTATGAGACTGAGATGAGGGATATCCTGGAAAATGGCAAGATCCAACATTAAAGCTGTAGTCTGGAGGTTTGTTAATTACTTTACATCATAGAACAGGATCAGTTATAGCTTTTACGTTTAAGAGATGCATGTTCTACACTTCATTAGGTAGAAGCTGTACCTAATAAAGTGGCCTTGGTGTGGTCCTCTGCCACTCTAGCCCTGATTGTCACCGATGTAACAAGTGGTCAGTCAAATCAGTGTGTGACGTCTATCATCGGCGAGACATTTTCTCCCACTGACCTTTTTCAAACCAATAATTATAGACCCTATCCACGTTTGTATGTGAAAATCAAATCACATTTCTGAGATACTTAGAATAGTCCACCTGGCATCAACAACCACTCCAAGTCTTTTATCTGTCATGTCTCATTCTGTCAGTTGAGATACTTTTCTTATTGCTCATTTCAGGTTTACTTCCTGCCTTTCTGTGTTTCCCACTTGTTTGATTACCTGCTTCACTCCTAATGTGTTCCACCTGTGTCTCATTGTCTACCCCACCCCCTACTATATAGTCTTTATATATAGTCTTACTATATAGTCTTTGTTCCCTCCTGTGGACCCACCACCCGCAGGAGGTATCATACTGGTGCAATGTGTATTGGGCAGAGGTCGAAGGCGGGAGTTCCCTGCTTAGACTGCTGCCTCCGCGACCCGGTTTCGGACAAGCGGAAGAAAATGAATGAATGTCTTAATTAACCTTTATAAAGTCAATTTACTTACATTGACCTCATTATTGTTGTATTATTTCCCCATGTGAAGAAGTTTTTCTTGCTATTGTGGCTGTCTCACTCTCTCCCCTTTAGGCTCAACGACTCATTCTTTCTGCTTAATTATTACTCTTTAATTGTCATCAACGTTTTACCAGCTCGCCCTGTGGCCATCATTACCTTGTCCACCACTATTGTACCACTGTTTTCTGTTTCAAACTGCTGAACTAACATTAATGAGTGTGAGAGAATCCCCCACTACACTCCAGAGACCAGCAGCCTTCCCCCCCAGGACTGAAGACTCACAGCTTCACAGTCTAATCCTCTAAAATGAACTGCTCATATCTCCCACAGTGTCAGCCTGTGCACTGTAAAATATTGGGAACGCCACAATTACTCAAAGCTGTAGTCTGGAGGTTTCCTGAAATAAGAAAAAGTTACAAATTAAAAATCCTTAAAATGGACTACCTGACCCTGTTCTATGATGTAAAGTAGGTCGTCTTTAGCCTGTAGAGGGCCAAGTGAGGGACTAAAGTAAAACTCGACTACTATTGGTTAAAGTGGTAACCCACAATCTGATGTTAGAGGCCAGGGGAGGGACTAGAGTAAAATAACAATCATGAAAAGCATTTTCAAAATTGTCCCCTCAAAATGTTGAAACGCTACTGTTGAAAGCGATGTGAAACTGTTCACAAAAGGTGGCAAGCTCCTCTCAATTTAAGCAAAATATAAATAAATACTAATAATAATAACATAATAAAAGTGACAGTGACCTCTTTCTTTTGAACAATGACCTCAATTAAAAATCACTGAAATAATATCCATAAGGTTATCAAAACCAACAACACTATCCATCCATCTTCTTCTGCTTAACTGGGGCCGGGTCGCGGAGGCAGCAGTCTAAGTAGAGATGCCCAGACTTCCCTCTCCCCAGACAGTTCCTTCAGCTCTTCTGTGGGGACTCCAAGACGTTCCCAGGACAGCTGAGCGATATAATCCCTCCGGCTTGTCCTAGGTCATCCCTGGTTTCTACTCCCCAAGGGAGGCGTCCAGGGGGCATCCAAAACAGATGCCCGAGCCACCTCAGCTGGTTCCTTTCAATGTGAAGGAGCAGCGGCTCTACTTTGAGCTCCTCCCGAGTGACCGAGCTTCTCACCCTCTCTCTAAGGGTGCAACCGGCCACCCTGCGGAGGAAACTCACGTCGGCTGCTTGTACCCACGATCTTGTCCTTTCGGTCATTACCAACAGCACTAATGGCATAAAAAAAAAAAAAAACAATTGTAGAGCTGAACTATTTTGTTTCATTCCTGAACTTCCCTGGATATGTAATCCAAATCACTGTAGTACTTTTTGAGTGAAGTTGCTTACATGTGTCATTCTTTCAAAAAATTCCTGGATCCAGGTGATGTTTCGGATCACAATTGTTCCTTGTGTCATTTCCGGCCCTCCCTAAAAAATGTCAAAATAGGAACAGAGTTAGTTGCCAGTTCAGGCTAGCCAGAAGTGAGAGGTCACATGCAAACAAGATACAGATAAGTTTCCAAATTCTTCACAAATGTACAACTTTATTCATTGTCTTTGCAGGCTTGCTACTTCAGAGTGAAACTTAAGGTCATTTTTAAGGCAATGTATTTTTCTTTACAAGCTGATCTCATTCACTTTAATACGGTCCATTATGTATTTTACCTTTGTATTTTGCAGAATGTGAGCTGAATGTGAGCTGAATGTGAGGACAGTGGATTTCATCTTGTTTGAATCCAGGTCACATTCCAGTCATTAGCCGTTAGCCATTAGCCCAGACACAGCTAATGGCTATTATCAGAGCGATGGGACTGTCTTTATTTCTTTATGGACGGAGAGGGAGGCTTCTGTTCAGCAGCCCAAGATGGACTCCTGCACAGAGAACTAAAGAGGCTAATGTTGTTAATGTCAGCATTCTACTGATAGCAATTCTCTTGAACAGGCTCTGACGTCATAGTTTACAAGACTAACTGGAAATATGGAGAAACAAATCAGATGCACTATTTTTGTTGAAACACAGAAAGTAGCTCACATTTATTTACCAAAAATGCAATAACATTTTAGACTATAAGCCTTTACAGCGTCGATGAGCTTAGGGACCGTTAGCAATAACAATACCAACACTTTTTCAATAACACATCCATTAAATTATTGAAAGTGTATGTTTTTTTTCTAATGTGCAATAGATTTTTATGCATTAAATGTGTAGGCCATAATCACTATCTCACCCTGTTCTAAGAAGGGCGTCTGTAGTCTGTAGAGGCCAGGGGAGGGACTAAAGTAAAAGTCGGCTACAATTGGTCAACGTGATATCCCACAAACTCTAACTTGTAGAAGCCAGGGCACGGATTTGTCTAACTTTTTAAAGGAAACATTAAACTCATATTTCAGCCTGTTACAAGTTTACTTTCTGTTTTGATGAATAAATCCAGGTGCTAATCTAATCTAGGCCTGATGATATATACTAGATTCCACCAAAGATAAATTAGGATCAATCTTGAAACCAAACCAGGTCTACATTACACTTTCTTTACCTTCATCTTGTGTTTGTGTTGAATCTTGATTCGGCTCACAGCCTTTTTCATTTCTCAGATTCACTTCCAGCTCCGGTATCTCTCCATCTTTTCTCTAAATCTCAAACTTCATTTAGCCTTATCTCATCACACCCTCCGCTCACATCTCAAATCTGCATCAGCGAAACGGCTTTGGCACCAATTACCACCGAATGAACTAATGTGACGGGGATGTGCTCTGACAAGACCGGAGGAGACAGGAGGAGGAGGGGTCTCCGGGGGCAAAGCACAAGGGCGAGGGGGGAGGAGGGGTCTCGGTGACACGGATCTGGGCTAGTGAACGGATCAGATGTCACAGTATAAACCTATAGGGTCAAAACGCGTCAATGTTAGTGCATTTTCCTAATAGGGTTTGTGGGTGACTTGAGCCGGTCCCAGTAACAATGGGGCATAAGCGGGGTAGACCCTGGACAATGGCCAGTCAGTCACAGGGCTGACACAGAGACATACACAGAAAGACAAACCCATTCACTCTCACATTCATTAACAATTTAGGTTAACTAATTCTCCTAACACATGCATGTCTTGGATGGTGGGGGGGAAGCCAGAGCAGACAAGCAGACTCCATTCAGAGAGATTGTAATCAACAGGCCTGAGAATCATACCCACAATATCTTTGCTTAGAAGTCAGAACAAGTGTAGTCTTCACGTTGTCCCTGTGTTAGAGTGGGTTCTCTCTGGTGTGAGTAAATTGCTACCAGTGTATGTCTATTCCAGCAATGCGACTAAACTGGATATTATGCAGGACATAAGCCAAA
>JAVQKD010025324.1:0-18009 GCA_036025635.1 Philypnodon grandiceps
ATGTTATTTTTGAGATGCTTCATAACAACTGGGATTACACAAACTATATCAAGTTTTTCATGAGCTATTTCATCTCTGCTATTCTCTCACACTGGTAAAACAGAGGAATATATGGAAGAAACAACGCCATCTTGTGGCAACAGAGAGGCATTAGAATGTATTGATGCATTTTCTTTCTTTTCCCTGTTAGACCAGTCCCTCCTCAGAAAACATTTGCCTTTATAAATAGGCTACCATTATATTGTTAGCCTAGATTGGGAATAATACAGGTCTGAATTTAGGAAAAAAAATTGTGATTCATGTAAAATAAAAAAATAAAAACATTTAACAAGGTCTAAACAAGGTCTAAACCAGGACTAAACTAGATCTAAACCGGGTCAAGATTAGGTCATAAGCCTAGATAGTAGTAGATGTAGCCCCAAGTGTCCCTCCTCCTCATTTCATTTTCAGTATGTGGCCCTCAATGAAAAAAACCCCACTTGGAACACCCCTGGCTTATGCTAATATTATTATGCTCACACAGCTAATAAGGTTCCTTTTTTAGACACTCAAGAGACAGGATATCCTTTTATTCCTCTTCTTTGTCTGTTCCAAATGAAGCCACAAAACCTACCCCGGGGCAGATTTTGAGCAGCATGCAGGTTTGATTTTCTCACCGCGCAGAAGTTTCCATGGAGCAGGATCCCCGCTGTCCTGTTTGTTTAGGTGTGTGCTGATTAGAAGTTCTCATGCTGGGTACAATGTATCTCTGCTCACCCAGGGTTTCAAATGTGACATGTCTTTTTACAGTGACTGGAGCCCTAAACCTCCATAGTGTTTTATTGGTGTTGTTATCCAGGCTTGCACTTTTAAAACCAGGCTTTCTTCATTAGCACAGGTCATAACACACGAGGCATAAACGTCATGCTTCCGGGTGTCTGACCCAGATGGACGGAGCATTTGACAAAAACACTGTATACTGTTTTACTGACGCTCTTCATTAGCCAAAGAGACGATTTAGCCAGAATGCAGAGTGACAGAGTACTATTTCAAAGGGACATTTTTGGAATATTTAATAACATACGACATCTGTTTTTAATGGCAGCTTATTTTTACAGAAAGCGTCAGGATGGCTTTAATGTTGGCATCCCTAATGAGCTGGGGTACTCGTGCAGATTAGCGTTTATGGGCCGTGCCAGTGGTAATGAAGGTTCTTCCCTTAGATTGCCTCTGACATTTCTGTTTCTCTTTCTTTTATAGGACTGAGCGAGGCCCATGCCCAAGGCCTGTATCAGTCAGCACAGACGCACCCCGCCGACAGGGCCTCCCACTTATCGGTTCAAGGATCTGGCTCTAAAAAAGAAAACAATATGGAGAATGTAACAGTGGCAACAGCAGATGAAGGAATAAACTTGACGTGTGGCATGTCTGGAAATCATAATTTTATCTTCACCATGGTACCGATCGTCTACGGATGCAACTTTGTCATCGGTATTGTGGGTAACAGCATGGTGGTGGCTGTCATCTACTGTTACATGAAGCTCAAGACAGTAGCTAACATATTTGTGCTTAATCTTGCCATCTCCGATCTTACCTTCCTTATTACTCTTCCTATGTGGGCCACTGTGACTGCTTCAGGCTACCACTGGCCCTTTGGAGGATTCCTGTGCAAAGCCACTGCAGCTCTGGCCATCTTTAACCTCTACACCACCATATTCTTCCTCACAGCTCTAAGTATGGACCGATATCTGGCCATAGTTCACCCGGTGAGATCCCGCAGGTTTCGCACGGCGCTGTACGCTCGTATCACCTGTGTGCTCATCTGGCTGTTCGCTCTACTGCTCAGTGTGCCCACAGCCCTCACCAGAGATGTACACCACATCATTGAGTTAGGCATTACCGTCTGTGGTATCCTGCACCCCGGGAAGGCCCATGCTAAGAGTCTGGAGCAGGTCCTTTTGGCGATCAGTCTGATGAAGAGCCTGCTCGGGTTCCTGGTGCCCTTCATCATCATCATCACCTGTTACTGTCTGATCGGGAGGGCTTTACTCAGTGCGAGAAACATCCAGAAGAGCTCACAGTCCCGGGACGATGAAGTGCTCCGTATGCTGGCCGCTGCTGTCTTCGCATTTTTTGTGTGCTGGATGCCCCATCAGATCTTCCACTTCATGCAGCTTCTAACTCAGCTCAAACTGCTCAAGGACTGTACCATCCTGGACATCATTGATACCGCCATGCCCTTCACCATTTGCATCGCTTACTTCAACAGTTGCGTCAATCCTATTGTGTACGGATTTGTGGGGCGCAACTTCCGCAAAAAATTGGTGCGTCTCCTGCGCTGTGCACCGGCCAATGCCAGAGGACCTCATCCAAGCATCAGCTCCAAAATGAGTGCTCTGTCCTTCAGAGCTTCTGAGGCACTGAGTCTGACAGTTAAAAACAAGTCTTCCTCTGACATTAAGTGATAAATACACATCAACTCTCCTCACTCTCTGATATAGAAGTGAGGAAGAGGAGAACCTGCTTATGCCCCAACTGTATTACCAAGCACTGATCCAAGCTGAGTGGCTGTCATGTGTTGTTCCACATTAACTACAGTGTACCATGATAGTCGTGTCTGTGAACATTGTCATATATACAGCATGCAAGCAAGTCACAATAATGCAGCCCTGTACTATCAATGTTAGTGTCCCATAAATACATAAAGTCAATGCAGTGCTTTGATCAAAAGAACTTATTGTAAAATCTGAAAAAGGGCACGGCACCCTGTCCTGAATATTATATCGTGGATATATATTCAGTGTGCTTTGTCGTGCCTTCAGCAGTGGAAAAATGACAAAATGAAAATAATACATTGTCATGAAGCATTGACACTCAGGCAAACCCTGTCGTATCATGTGTAGTTTATGTGAAGTACAGTGTTTAAAGTGGGGAACATATTCTAACTATGAAATCTAGTGCCTGTGTATTGTCAAATGGTGTGATATTCAGTGTTTGCTTAATGAAAAAATAAACATGAAGGGTCCAATACTGAAAAGACAAAATCATAGTGGGGGTTTGTGCATAATTATATGTGGTGGTTTTTATTTGTGCTGTATTTAAATGTTGAAAGATGTTATTTTCTACTAAGTGTATAGTTGGCAAAGGTATGAAGTATCAATAAAATAAAAAAATGAATAAATCTGAAGTGGTTTCTTGTGTTCAAATACGTTCATTTTACTAATGATTAACTCTACATACACCTGGCACTTGCTTCATCATGGAGCTAAAATAACAGGTGCACATTGCAGTATCTTTTTGGGGAGGATGTTTGACAGCGATTGGTGGACAAGTAGCAGGTCAAGGGCTTATAAGTGGAACCCGAAGGCGAGACGGGCCTCACCGCCAACATGAAGTTCCTTTTGCTGTTTGGATTGGTGGCTGTTGCCTTGGCCGACAAGACCCGCTTTGAGGGGTAAGTCTTCACAAGTTTTGTCTTTTAGTTTAGGAGAAAAAGGGATAAAGAATTGCAATCACGATTTCTGTGATTAGCACCGATCACGTCGTGTGAGAGAGACAGCTTGCTGTGTGTGAAATATCACCAAAATTTAATATAAGTGATTTGGGTATAGGTCACCATTTTCATTTAACAGTTTTAATTCGCATGGCCTTCACACTTCTTTTTCATGAAATATTAACCATTTCTTTGTCAAAGAACTTGAACATTGTAATTTGATTTGATATATTTGACTTATAGACTGGATAAACATGGACAAACACTATATAAAGTAGAAATTGTATATATAATTAATACAATAGTCCAATATGTGTGATTATAATAGGTACAGTATTTGTTCATGTATATTGTAAACCCAAACTGTCTTTTTTTTAGTGATAAAGTCTTCCGTCTGAAGCCTGTTCTTGACGAGCATGTGACTCTCATTAAGGAGCTGGCTGACAGCGTGGAGGTACCATCACACACACCTTTAGTGCTATCCTCACTCCCTACAGGGGTTCAACTGCTCTGCTAATGGTGGAACATGTTAAATTGGCCTTCCTGGACATCTTCATATTACATTAAAGTGTGGTTCACAAGCTGTTTCTACATCTTTATTTCAACATCTGCCTGTACAATGGACAAGGGGCTCAAATACAAACGCTGCAAATAACATAACACGCAAAAAAGAGGATCGAGCTTTTATCTGAGATTTTGTACGATTTTTGGTCCAAAATATGAATACATACAACACAGTTAATTATCCTTTAGTAAAAGTGTTTCGTTTTTATACAAATATTGTAATAAATATCACATAGTTTTCCCTTTTTTTCCCTATTTATTTATATGCAATTACACCGAAAATGTCACATAGGCCCTTTAGATTCTCCGTACAGTAATCAGAACAGGCTGGTCTCGGGCTTTTATAAAGCACATTTGTTTGTGTTTGGCGCCACCTGCAGGTGGACTTCTGGAGGCCCGAAAGTCCCGACCTGGTTACTATTGATATTGATGTAGACATCCGTGTCCCTGCTCTGTACCTGGACCTGATCCAAACCAAACTGCATCAGACCGACATGGAGAGCGAGTAGGTCACAACAATATAAAATATATATAAACAATAATTCATCTAATTAACACTTTTATTATTCTTCAGAGTGCTCATTGAGAATCTGCAGGAATCTGTTGATCGTGAGATCGACGGTGGACCTTCTCCCAGGGCCCATAGCTACACCAAATACAACAACTGGGACACTGTAAGAGAACTGCAGCGAAATGTGACATTTTCATTTGTGTGACTCCTACTCACATTTAAACATGTTTTCTTTTCTGTTTTAGGTCCAGTCCTGGATTTCTTCTATTGCCTCCTCCAACGACAATCTCATCAGCAGAGAGGTCATTGGAAGCACATACGAGGGCCGCCCCATGACCCTCCTCAAAGTATGTCAACACTGACTCTTATTATTATTATTATTACATTATTTTGTGTTTGTTTCAAATAGTTAGGTTGGTTTTTTTTTACCGCCACAGGTTGGTAGGAAATCCAGCTTTGCCAAGCCTGCCATCTTCATGGACTGTGGCATTCACGCCAGAGAGTGGATTTCCCCTGCTTTTTGCCAGTGGTTTGTTAAGGAGGTAAGACAAATACATCTGAATGAATGTAAAAACTGCAAACTGTTACAATAAGTCTTTTCTACCTTTTAGGCCCTGTCCACTTACGGCAGTGATGCTGAGATGACCAACCTGCTCAACCAGATGGACGTCTATGTGCTGCCCCTGTTCAACATTGATGGCTATGACTACACCCACAAGAGCGTAAGTTCAATCATACTTAGCTTTTTTGGTTGTTTTGTTTATCTTGTATTCACTGGAATTCTGTCATCTGTTTTGGATCTTTAGAACAGGATGTGGAGGAAGACCCGCTCCAGGAAATCCGGATCAAACTGCATCGGAGCTGATCCCAACAGAAACTGGAATGCTGGCTGGTGCAGTAAGTCTGACTGTTTAATCAATCAAATAATATATCATTATATGTGCCCCACTTTATGAATATCTATGACAGTATGACATTTTTTAAAATAAATGCTCCATTCTCATATGCAGAATCAAAAGTTTATATGATCTATAGATCTATTCTCTATAGCCACTATGGATTTTTTTTTTTTTTTTTTAGGGCTTTCTGTTGAAATTTCTGCAAAGGTTTTGATACAGTATAGTCATTAACAGAAACTTAACAATAAATAAAGATAAGATAAGATAATTAAATTTAAAAAACTATATTGTGTCTTTAATGCATGTCCTTGTTTATAAAACAGCCATTGGAGCCTCTAGCAACCCCTGCAGTGATACTTTTTGTGGGTACACTCCTGAGTCTGAGGTTGAGGTGAAGAATGTGGCTGATTTCATCCGCAGAAACAAGGCCATCATAAAGGCCTACCTCACCGTCCACTCCTACTCCCAGCTGCTGCTCTTCCCCTATTCCTACACCTACGAGCTGGCTAAGGACCACAGTGAACTGGTCAGTACATTTCACAATAAATCACTTTGCATACAAAAGTCTCTTAACACACAATGCACACAATCTCTCCAGGTTCTCCTCAGCATCCTCACATCCAAAAAAGTGTTAGGAACTCTAAAATTGTGTTTATTGATTGTCTATTAACTAATTTGCAATGACCTTGTTTATTGTTTACATACATCTCTTTATGCGAAGCCCTCTGAGGCAACTTTGTTGGGCTATACAAATCAAATTGAATTGAATTGAATACCCTGATTTAAGCCGATAGTGTCTGGGATAGGCCCCTAATAGGATGTGAAAGTGGTGGAATATAAATGAATTAAAACATCAAATAAACAGGTCCAAAGATCATTATTTGCCCAATCGTATATTGAAAATGCTCGCAGCTATTCACAACTTGATCTTGTCATCGTGTTCCCCTAAAATGTATTTTCATGATATGGTGCTCATGTAAAACCGATTATGAAGTTGTTTCCGAAAGCTTAGGCATGAACTCAGCCTGGTCCCATTATGTCTGTTATCTAAAAGCCACACTTAGCCACAGCCGCAAATCATTTACTCCCCGCTCGTGTGCCTTCTCGTTCTCATGGGTCTTTTAGCTCTCACTGGGGTGTCCGAGGGCTGTGCAGTTAACACTCACAGCCTTTCACCAGCTCCCTCGCTAACGGAGACACATCGCACATCCTCAGCCTTCAGACACGCTGGTAATTTAAGCTGCTTCTGACACGTTACAGAACAAAGGAAGTCTATACGGAGCTTCATGTGCCAATACAAAATCATAATTTCCTGAGTATTTCTCCCGAGGTTGTAATTTCCTGTGTGAGAGAACTGACATTTTTTTCGCTGTTCCCTTCAACGTCAAAGAAATGTTGCTGTTTTTCATGCTGTATGTGCAAAGATTCTGTGCATGGGCTTAAAAACAGCTTTTATCCAGATGAATTTTAATAACAGTTTTATAACACTCATATTATGAGGCAGTAAACCTCCCAGAATTAAAAGATCAATTTCTACGATGTTTGAGTATTCGAGTATGCTGAGACACTGACATTCTCTGGATCTGACAACATAGGTTTGAACTTTCTACACTGATCACAAATTATTACATTTCTACCACATTGTTTGCTTTGGCTGTGGTAGTGAAGTGGGCAGAGAGAGCAACAGCCACAAAAATGATTCATTCAAAAAACATTGAAATTATGAAACATGAAAAATAATAATAAAATAAAAAATCTGTTTCTTATGAATTAATACTGTATCTTCTATAGTTTTACCCTCTTGTCTCTGTGTGATGTGCAGCTGAAGGTGGCTGAGGGCGCCTCTGCTGCTCTGCGTAGCCTGTACGGGACTCAATACACCAGTGGACCCGGCGCAACCACCATCTGTGAGTACATTACATTACGGCTGTATTCTTCTCTCCGTGGGGGGGGGGGTCACTTTTATAGAGCAGACCTGATAGACTATTTTCTGCCTAATATTATGCATCATGATGTGCTCACGATGCACCAAGGAATGTATATATGCTCAAATGTGGCTTCTACAGTCTACAAGGCAATCAAATACAGTGAAGAGCCACGCCTTTTGCTAAACAAAGGGCTTCCGTTGCAAACTAGATTCATTCAAGCTAGAGCTGATTCCTTGTCTCTTCATATGTTTTCCATATACAGTGATACAGGTGATGAAATGCTACAGTATATCATGAAAGTAGGCCTTTTAAGTAGAAAAAGGTTATAATGCATTTTTGGACCATCTGTAATTTCACCCCAAAGTAAAAAAAAAAAAGAATTATCCCTAACTTTTTGTGACTAGCATGAATTGAATCATATGTTCAATTTACATTCATATTTCTCAGCCCTAAATCAAGCCGTCTCTTGTCATCCCCTTTCTTCTCTCAGACCCAGCTGCCGGTGGCTCTGACGACTGGGCCTATGACCTGGGGGTGAAGTATTCCTACACCTTCGAGCTGCGTGACACTGGTCGCTATGGCTTCCTGCTGCCCGAGTCTCAGATCAAGCCCACATGTGAGGAGACCATGCTGGCCGTCAAGTACATTGCCGCCTACGTGCAGAAGAACCTCTACTAAACAGAAAGAGAGTGAAGCTGCCAGGACCCCTGCCAACTACCCTCCTCTGTACCAGCCCCCAGCCCCACAAACTTCAGCCTGTTTCCATGGAGACGGCCACCACCCGCCATGTTGCCGCGCTGTGCTTGACAGAGTGTCGAGACGAGAGCAAACAATAAAATCAATGATCTATCCCCACATGCTGAATCAAGTGTTTATGTGTGTATGATAATGTATTGTCTTTGATGGACTCTACTTTTGATGTTAGGTATGTCTGAATAATATAATATATCAAAAAGAGCCACCAAAAATTCAATGTTATAGCTTCTTTCAGTAACACTGCTTTATTATTTTCTATAGGAAAATTCTGTCTTGTGGGTGGATTGGTTGCATGTCTCTTCTTTCCCCAACTCACTTTACTACGGCCAATAGCTAGTGAATAGTGGATGCACAAGCTACAGTGTCAGCCTGCTTAAGCCCTGTTATTGAGCTGGCACAAGTCCAGTATTGGGGGGGGGGCTGTGTGGGTGGGGGTACAGCTCTTTAAGGATTTTAGTGCAGTAGCTCAGTACGTGAGGACCACAGTGTAGTCCTTAGCAGTGAGCCCGCTCTGCCAAGCATTTGGGTTAAAAAATAAAGAGGCCCAAGAGTTGCCGTTCTCATACAATCTTTGGATTTTGCTATTTGAGGATGCTAAAACTGATTATTGTATTTTGAAGAGTCTTTTGTCATTTCTGTCTGGAACACATAAGTACAGTTAATTCCTCTTCGGCAGCCGTCTCAAGAGTCCCACTACTCAACTTGATCTGAGAATTAACTCTAGCTCACCACTGGGACCACTAAAATAAACTTACTGTTGCGTAATACAGTAAAGTACACAAGGGAACTACTTTGGAAATCCCTTGCTGTATGTTTTGTGACCAGCAGATGGCGCAAAAAATCAACAGTATTTAATAGAACATACCGTTCCGTACCAGCTCTATATTGTCATCGGTTGTAATGACACTAACCAGGGGAAATGCGCAGCGGTTGAGAAGGTCAAGAACTGCAAAAGTGGCAAGAGCTATAGACTATAGTTAGGCTGTTACTAAGAACTATCTGGTAGCTTCTATATTTGTGCGTCAAATCTACTGCTTGTTGAGGATGGGAAAGAAGGTCTATACAACCAGCCTCGCCGTCCAAAAGTGTGAATAGTTGAACCCCATGACCTTGGGCAGTGGAGGCTCATAGTTGGAGCAGGTGGGTGTGAGGGCAGAGTCACGTGACGCAGCGCCCTAGCTACTGTCATACTGCTATAAATCCACCTCTGTATATTTAGACAGTCCTTTTCTCCAGTCGGCGTGTCCTCAAGCCTATAGCTACGGACTAGTAGCTTTGTACTTCTTCAGTCATGGCTGGTATGTGACTTTCAAACTTTTTAATCCGCCTCGCTAAGTGCATATGTGGTCCCAAATGTTTGTTATTTGCCCAATACCAACGCTTTCATAACTTTGAGCCACTTGTGCTAACATCCTAACTTTGTGTCAAAGTGACTGCAGCGGTAGCTTACTTTTTATTCGTCTGTGGTTTGTGTGTTTTGTAAAAGTCCAGCTGCAGTCCCCGTGCGTAAAGCCCATGGATTTATTAAGACCCAGGAACAAAACTGTAGGCCTATATTCATTTAAAATGTTTCATGTGTACAATTTTGGTGTTTTAGTGTTACAGTTTAATTAGCTGCAAATATACTTACTTTGTTTTATCGATTGTGGCAAAAAGGCATTTGTTTGAAAAAAAAAAAATCTACTGAAAATACGTAAAAGTACACGCACATGATGCAGCGCATCACTTCTACAGCTATATCGGGAACGTATGTAGGTCACGTAACAGACGGTACTTCTGTAGGCTACTTCTTGAAGCGTCATATTGCGTACATAACTCTTACTCGTGAAGTTATTATTTATGTGCCCCAGACACATTAAAAAGTATTGTTGTATTGTAAAATTAAACATATTATGAATTTTGTCACATCTTTTTTTACATCCTACACACACTAACGCAGTGGTAAAACTTTTACCAATAGAAAAGTGGGTGTGAGAGAAAGGGGGCGTGGTACTGTTTATACAGAGACTACAGGGTGTTTGAATGGAAAACGAACTGAGAAGGAGAGAAAACTGCAGTGCTCTCTGAATCCATGTTGGCTCCCATGTTTCAGTCACATCGCACACCCAAGTGCCAGGATGTCGTCATATACTTTTATACACTCTCAAAGACTAGTCATTGTTCATGAACATGACTTGGCATGTAGCTGACAGATTTTCCTCTTCACTGCAGAGCTGATGGTGCCATATCATATAAACCTCACAAGAAAGTGATACTTAATATAACGGTGCATATGCAACTCTTGAAATGTAGCATTTAAACTGCGACCTGCCATTACATACATGTGAAGCAATGCATGTATGTTAAATTTAATAACTTAGTTATTGTAGTAGTTGTGCTATAGTTATAGTTACACCACTAGACTTCATAAACAAAAGTGTGCTGTTTTTCTTTAACAGATCAGGCTTTTGTGACATTGGCTACCAATGACAGTTATGCCCGGGGAGCAATGGTATTGGGCAAGTCCTTACGAAAGCATAATACTTCAAAGAAGCTAGTGGCCCTTATTGGTCCCCAGGTATCAGAGCCCTGCAGGTAAGCAAATTGAACCTGTAAAAGGCCGGCAATGCACGTCGTATGAGATACTGTTTACACTGCAATATAAATGATTGTAATTGTAATGTTTAGGGGTGTGCTGAGGGCAATCTTTGATGAGGTGAGAGTAGTGGATGTGATGGACAGTGGGGACAAAGCACATCTGTCCATGATGAAGAGACCTGACCTGGGTGTAACGTTCACCAAACTACATTGCTGGACCTTGACACACTACTCAAAATGTGTCTTTATGGACGCAGACACACTGGTGAGGGTCAAACATGAACAAACATTTGCTATTTCTTATGTGTGACTGTGATTAATTCTTGGTTTTCATTGTAGGTGCTCTCAAACATAGATGAGCTGTTTGACAGAAAAGAGTTGTCTGCTGCCCCTGACCCGGGCTGGCCTGACTGCTTCAACTCTGGAGTGTTTGTGTTTTGTCCTTCAATGGAGACGTATGGCAAGCTGCTACAGTACAGCACTGAACATGGCAGCTTTGATGGTAAGCCAAACAGGTTTACCTGTGATGTCATTTCAATCCCATTGAGTAGGCCACTGAGGGGATCTACTGAGGGGATCCACTGAGGGGATCCACTGAGGGGATCCACTGAAAAACTGCAAAAGGGCAGGTCATTTGTTAGCATGAGAGTGTCTCAGCCCCTGTGACTAACTGGCCACTGTTGAGAGTATGTCCCGCCTAAAGCCCGTAGCTGCTGGAATGCTTTCCAGTCACCCTGGAACGTTGATAAATTGAAAAATGTGAATGAAAACAGACTGCACATATGTTATTTTATAATTCAATTTCAATTTTAAGCCCTATATTACAATAAAGTTGCCTCAGAGGGCTTCACAGAAGAGATGTATGTAAACAATAAACAAGGTCATTGCAAACAGTAACAAAGTTAATAGACGATCAATAAACACAAACAACACACAAAACCTCCCCTGTCCTGAGACCCTCCATCGCGGTCAGGAAAAAAACACATAATGATGTATGTATTGCATTTTAATGTATCTTTTACTGCATAATTGCTTTACCACTATGTAAATGTGTATTTTAGACATTCTTTCAACAGTTACAATCTTATAAAGACATGATTTCAGTTCTAGTTGGAATGAGAAATATATTGTAAAATGACTTACAGTCTTTGCAGGTGGGTTGCCCAGTCAAAAGCCTTTCCTGCCACAGGCCTCGCTGCTGAGTTACTCTCTGGGGTCTCTCTGGGGCTTCCCAGGTGCACTAGGATAAATCTGAGAGTCATGTTTTGCTGTGTGTAATGTAACTAACATGTTGCTTCATTTTAGTCACTTACTGTTAAAGATGTTCAGTGACATATCAGAATAGTACAGGACTACTTTTTAATGAAGTCATAAGTGGAGCTGGGAACCTCGGGGTACCTCACGATTCAATACAATACACGATACATGGCTTACGATACCGATAATATCTCAATATGGCGATACTCGATATTCCACTATTTATACAGTATTCCAATGAGTGGATGTTTTTTTATAATTAGAACAGTGAATACTTCAACTGTATCTCACAAATAAACATTCTCAAAATAACAAACTAAATATACAAAGTATTATAAATTCCAATATATCGATACAAAAATATTGATGTCCACCGCTAGTGATAAGTTGTGGCAGCCTTTATTATTGTGAAGAGAGTTCTTTTCTTTAGAGGTCATGTTCAGGACCCCCAACTGTATTGTGTAATTTATTAGAGACGTATTATTCTCCCACCCTTGGGTTACTGACAATTTAAACATTATTTAAATGGTACAGTCTCTATCTATTTGTCTAATGGTATGCTAATGGGTAAAGCAGACTTATTTATAGCCATATTTTTTCATGTGCACTGAAGCATGTGTTAAAGTTGCTTTGACCTTTAGCATTTTATTCACTTAGCTATGCACATGCACTGGTCTGCCTTTATGATACCGAACTATACACTACTAAACGCTGAGAAAAGGGCTGCCAAAGAAGAGTGTGCTTATACATGCAGAAGCTCTACCTAAATGGTGTAGTGCCAAACCAAACTGGCACAGTATCACGGACATTCTTGCTGCTCATCCCCTCAAAATGAAGAACCAGGGTTTGTTTTAATGTTTGGGAAGGCTGTGGCTTTGAACAGCAGCCACTGTATGATATTTTAAACTGAAATGTAAACATGCAAAAACCTGTTTATGAAGGCTACTTAAAATAGTTGTCTGTAAGCTCAGGCGGTCGGTAAAAGGTGGAGTAAAAATGCGTATGAATAGTCAATGAACCTTTTTAGGATAATTGTAGCCCAGACTGTATGACATAACTGAAAAGTTTAAACTAGGCAAAAAGTAAATATAGTGTTATTATGCCAAAACTAAACATGTCTGGAACAATCTTAAAAGGGGCTTCACTGGCCCTCAACACTTGGCATACTCATGTACTGTCAAATTATTTGAAGTTGAGTAATTATGAATAGGGTTGGTATCTCTTGAATTTGTTAATTTAGTTCATGTTTTGTGACTATAATCGTTAATTAGTCTGTTTTTAATAGTTTTATGAAAGGCAGCATTGTGTTGCTTGTTGAATTGGCAGGACAACAGCTGCTTATCTCAGTAAGTACCCGGCCACTGACAGTCAACACTAAACTTTGGAATACATTCAGAGCAAGCATCAGAGCTAGACCTCCTGTCATTACATCTAATATTAGCTCAGTTCACGTCACATTCTTTATTTGTGAGCCTCTACTCATCGTTTGGCACTTTTGGTCAGTCACAAAAGTTTAAGAAATTATAATATGGCATTTTAATTTTGTGGTGAATCATTCCCCACCTCTGTGTTGGGATCAGGTAAATAACACTGGTACTTGCTACATGCTGATCTATTGATGCCTCTGGTGAACTGAATGCCAACAGTAACGTACACGTGACAGAGAACATCTAATGAATGGAAATATTATTTCATCTGGCTAGTGCTGTTGGCCAAACCATTTGACCACATCTGTGCATTTTATACAGTTCAGATGGACTTTGTTCAGTGGCAGTGTGTATTTTAACTGACTGTAGTGTCGTGTTTATCACACAAATATAACACAGGTCATAGAACATAGGACTAACTCAGAGACCCCATGAGTAAAATTTTTTCCACTTCATGCGTCATGTTTTTGTTTTTCAGGGGGGGACCAAGGAGTCCTCAATGGTTTCTTCAGTGACTGGTCCACAGCTGACATCTCTAAGCACCTTCCCTTCATATATAACCTCAGCAGTGTGGCCATCTACACTTACCTTCCTGCATTCAAACAGTAAGTTGTTCACTTTATAGGCATTATTGATGGTCTCATAACATAGAGGGTTAGTGACCGGTCAGTGTGACTGAATTCTTGTGCTGAGCAAAATGTAACCAGATCCACAATCACATGAGCAGTGTGGTTAGAGTGACTCAGGTTACTGTGAGATGGGCAGTTAAATTCCAGCAGCTCCAATAGAAAGCCCTACAGTACCACTCAAATCCACCTTAAACCTCTGAACAGCTGATACTTTGTCCAAAAATAGAGCTTTATTTTACGTTTTTATGTAATGCTTTTGGACTGTATACAGTATTGTGTTAGAGGTACAAACTTTCACCTTTGACATTTACTGGCAACCAAACAACTTGCACCAGAAACAAACTTTACAAGACTTGCATATAAGATTGACTCAGTGAAAATTATTTTGAAATTTGGAAATTACATTCTTTTATCAAGACAATCAAATGATTTGATCTCAATGCAGATATGGTGGCAATGCCAAGGTTGTTCATTTTCTTGGTAAGACCAAGCCGTGGAATTACACCTTCGACTCCAAAGCCAAGCAGATTTCAGGTGCAGTGCACGAGGCCACGTCACATCCTACCTTCCTGATGGACTGGTGGATGCTGTATTCCAGCGCTGTGGTGCCACTGCTGTACAAGCAATATGGAGACCAGCCGTTCCACTCTGGATGTGTGGAGGTGTGTATCTGCAGACATCTGCATGGTTATTCACACTGGAGACAAAAACAGACATTGATCAAGTTGACAAATTGAGATATAACTTATAAATAATTCTCTACAGAAGTAAATCTTTTAACTTTTCGTTTCAGGAACTGCATATTGACTTATGACTATCAGTTTGTACTTTAGACCTATGTTCAGTCATTCTGAGTTATATTCACCAGTTGCTTCTGTTTTGTATTATTCTAATGATTCATTCAGGGGGAGGGCCCATGTACAGAACAGCCGTTTCCACCAGCCATGTCCTCAGAAGAACGGAAGGATAAATGGGAGCAAGGTCAGGCCGACTACCTGGGAATGGACTCGTTTGACAATATCCAGCGAAAGCTTGATAGTTTTCTCAAATAAAGAAATAATGGAAGTGGAATGTGAGAAGAGCACTTACAGTTCAACAAAATGGCCCCCCAGACATCAGCTCTAAATTTGGTTCAACAGAGCCACTCCGCTCAGCACTTCTTCTCTTTGCCCTAGTGGGAGAAATACAGTATAATAGAAATATTAAAGAATAAGAATGCCTGGTGTACTAGGCGTTCAGTCAGTTTTCATAGACAGACACTGTAAAGGATCATGCAGTTTATGCACTTTTTGTAGGTTTCTTGGTCACTGAGTAGACAGTTTTAATGTGAATACTCCAGTTGTGTGTGGCAACAGCGATGGAGCTGATTTGTTGAGTCAAACATTACTCTGCATCAACATTCTTTTTCATTTTTTGTACTTGTACTTCTGTTTTTCCTTTAATTCAACTGTGTTCTTTTACATTTAAGATTTTGCCTACTTAAAATGTGTTTACATTGCTTCTAAAGGCCATTATAATGTAGCCATAGACAGCTGCTCTGCAAGATTTCTGTGCCATAGCGTAGTATTCTTAACTACTGTCACCATGTCTAGGATATAAACATGCTGGTGTTCATTTGAGTAGGATACTAGTCAGTAGTACAAACCTCGGCCACACTGGAAATTAAAAAAAACTATGGATGTCTAAGGATCTCAGTTTTGTATTTTTGCAGCTATATGATATAGGCTACAGTACACCCACCGTTTAGTCTCAAAGTCAAACCTCAGATAATAACTTAGCAATATAATAATATCAGCAAGAGTTGTGTGCTTGGCACTTCCGGTTTTGTATCAACCAAGACGCACATGTTAGCGTTTTAGGATAACGACAAAAAATAATATTCATTTATCAAATAATAATATATATAGCTATATGAAAACAACATTTTGCAATGCAACAAACACGTAAAGTGCACTTGAGAACGACAAACACTATCCGGTTAACGTTTTAACTAAGCGGTTTTGTTTGTATTATAACGTAGTTATTATTACATGACCTAGTATTAGTAATATTACTACTAAGCTAATATTTACCTACTTGCCTCTAAAAGTTCAACTCGGGGGGGCGTGTCATGACGTGACCCCGCGCTCGCTGATGCCGATGTCGACCCGAGGCTCACCAGGAAAGTAAACAGTACTCCTCCGTCAAAATGGCCTCGGTCCCCGGACTCCGAGTGGTACTTCTAGTGTCTTTTTCAGTATTTCTCACCGTGGTCCTGGGGTTTGGACTGCCTGCACTGCTCAACGCAGTCATGAGTCTTTTCGGATTACCGGAGACCAGCGTCACCGAATGCATCGTTGGACTGTATTTAGTTTTTGTACTATTTGTTGCGATGCCTCGGATGCCTAGAGGACTGGTGGAGGTAATACATACATTATGACGCTGTTCTTGGGCTTGTGTTGCATTTACAATAGGCTAATATATGATCTATCTTTTCGCTAGTTTTTCTTGCACAAATGAATTAGCAATTTGCACCCAGTGGACAAGAACGTGTACACCGACTTGTTGGGGTAGCTAGATTTTAAATCATCAACCATGTGTGTGTAGGTGAAGGGCAAAGCTGTGTTGATCACCGGTTGTGATAGTGGGTTTGGACATGCACTGGCCAAACATCTGCACAAGCTGGGCTTTACAGTCTTTGCTGGCTGTCTTCTAAAGGTAAGAGATCTGATGTTACTTAACCAGTTTGGAATGCATGTTAATGGTTTACTCTGCAGGACAAAGGAGGAGAGGGTGCAAAGGAACTGGAGGATATGCATTCAGAAATGATGAAGGTGATCCAACTGGACGTATGCAGTGATGACCAGGTGAACCAGACTGTGGACTACATCAGGGAGACTTTGGAAAACTCAGAAACGGGTACAATGGCATGTCTTTTCACATCTAGAGTTCACTGGATGTGTGGGGGTCAATGTACAACCAGTGGTACTTCTGTAATATTTTACCAGGGCTGTGGGCAGTGGTGAACAATGCTGGCGTGTCCACATTTGGAGAAGTAGAGTTCACCTCCATTGATACGTACAAGCAGGTGTCAGAGGTCAACTTAATGGGCACCATCAGGATCACTAAAGCTGTTCTGCCACTGATCCGTCGAGCAAAAGGTTAGAACACCCAAACGATGTCTGTGTCAAGTGTGAAAAAAAAAAAAAATCAATAAGAATATTAATTATTTGTTTGGAATATGAATCCTAAATAGTGAAGGCTGCACTGAAAACATCTGTTCTGTCCCATGGTTTCATAGTTAACTCTACAAAAGATTTTAGCATAACATTATAAATTAAATTCAGTCCACTCTCTATCTTTAAATCTGTAAAGCTGAGCATAACTTACCAGTTTAGAGGAGACCATTGTTGACCTTCTCCTCTCTCCATAGGCCGGGTGGTGAACATAGCCAGCATGTATGGGAGGATGGGGAACATCATGCGTTCACCGTACTGTGTGTCCAAATGGGGAGTGGAGGCTTTTTCCGATTGTCTTCGCTACGAGATGAAGGCCTGGGGAGTTAAAGTTTCCATCATCGAACCAGGGAACTTCATAGTGGCCACAGGCATTTTAACCCGGGACATTGTGGCTAACACGGCCAACAAACTGTGGAATGAGGCTCCCTCGTGTGTGAAGGAGGACTATGGGAAAGCTCACTTCGAACAGCAAATGGCTCTGATGCGCTCCTATTGTAACAGTGGACAGAAGGAGGTGGCTCCTGTTTTAGATGACATTACTGATGCCATCATGTCAAAGCGTCCATACGCTCGCTACATGCCCATGGAGCCACACTGGTGGATCAGAGTGCAGCTCATGACACTTCTGCCAGCTGCTATATCTGATCTACTGTATTTCTAACAGAGCATTGCCCTCCATAACAGCATTTCGGATTTCAACACATAATTCCACAAATTAAAGAATGATGAGGCCTTAAAAATTTCCAATCGGAAATGATTGCACTTTTAAAT
>JAVQKD010025667.1:0-15607 GCA_036025635.1 Philypnodon grandiceps
ATTTTGCTGGTGTTAGTGAGTCCAGCAGTCATGTGACGTGTGTTAAGTATACAGTATGTAGAGGAAATATCTGTCAGCACAAATTCACTTCAGCTGTCATCTAGGATCTGTCATTAAGACCTCTTAGTTCTGACATAGTGGCTTGAATTTTATCCTTATAAAAAAAGCACAGTTATGCTCTCGTGCTTTTGGAAATAGCTGGAGCTGTGATAATGGCAATAAGCCAGAGTTAGCAGTTTTCATGGTAAAAACTAGAGCAGAAGTCCCACGTCATGCCTCACTGTCCCACTGTAGCCTGTTATCATTCTTCTGGCAGGTTCTCCCAGAGTTAGCTGTGTATAATCTCTCTGGCCATCTCAGCAGTGCTGTAAAATACAGCCTCAGGTGTTAGTAGACAGGGTGGTTAGCCTGCGACACCGTTACCTAAAGTGCAGTGTATTAAAAAGCAGTCAGGGCCCTGGATCACACTATATCACAAGGGAGAGGCAGCGATAAGACCAGTCTGTCTGCCTGCAGATCAATGAAGGTTACTGACATCATATCACAAAGTGAAAGCGAGTGCTGCACCCCTAGCTATTTATCAGTAGTGGATTGGACATGAAAGAGGTGGAAAAGAGAGAGCAGTCCAGTCAGGACAGCCGTGATCCTCCTGTGGGGGCAGAACTCCTGCCTCCCCTGTCTGTGGATCCTTGGAAATGGCAGTTGGGAAGCTTTGCATTTGGCGACTAAACTGTGATTGTTGTTTCTGTGATTTTTAAAATTAACAATGCCATGGACTGAGTCTGCATTTCTGTTCTCATAACTGTTGTCTGTGTCTTTCCTTGGTATTTCTCAACATTGATTTGTGTTTGTAAAAGTACTTTCAAGATCCTTGATCAATTGTATTAAGACATTTCTTTGTGATCACATTGTACATGCTGGACCTTGGTCTCTGCATTAGTTTTTATTATATATTCGACAGCCGCCTGAGACAGTGGGGCTGATAGATTTTTACCTCTTTTCACAATTTCTGAAGGACACTGCCAGCTGTGAAACAATATCTATTTCTCTGGACTACTACACTGTATGTAGGCCAATGTTTATTTCTTTTTCTCTTCATATTTTTTACATCATATACCACTCTTGTTCTCACTACTCACTTCTGCATTAGTATGAAATATTGAGCTGTGTGTATGCACAACTGCACTCTTTTCTGTCCAACAGAGATCATGCTTACAGGTGCTGTATGAGTTTCATTTATCAGCTGCCTGGGGCACAATGTGGAGGATTTCCCCCAATGGGTTAGTATGTAACTGCTCTGTCAATACATGCTTGTCAAGGCTGGGAGAATGTGGGGAAAAAAGGCCCCTTACTGCAACGCACTGAAGCCACTTATTGAGCAGCCAATAGCTATTTACCTCTCAATGGTGGCAGGC
The DNA here is from genome assembly GCA_036025635.1 of Philypnodon grandiceps. Lineage (NCBI taxonomy): Eukaryota > Metazoa > Chordata > Actinopteri > Gobiiformes > Eleotridae > Philypnodon > Philypnodon grandiceps. Next base: position 1,416 of record JAVQKD010025667.1, read on the forward strand.
AGAGAAAGGACTCAGCCTAGTTCCCACTTCCTTAGTGTGTGGAAGAGAAGTGGTGACTTCTACAGGAGACAGGAGGCTCCTGGTCTTTGCAGCAGGTTGCTGTAAAGCCCTGCTTCCTCTCTTGAATCTCAGTGTTGACAGAGAGCATCTGGGCCCTGGGAGAGCTCCCAGCCCGCTGGCTTTTCACATGTAGTATACACACTGGCACATGTAGGGAAACCTAAGCAATGTTTGAATGCAACAGTTTTGTTGCTGATATATACTAACTTGTTTATTTATTAAGAATTGTTTAATTTTAACAACAGAAAGTACAATGACTGCTGTCAGCGAGGTGTTCATATTTACTTAGTTAAGACCTTCTTAGACCAATAGCAGACCCCTTTTAAGGCCTGTGTAAGTCCCTGTTCTGTGTCTTAGAGCAGTAAGTTTCCTGTCAGGACATGTCCCATATACCTGAGTCACTGAGGAGTAGTTAACCCTTCCAGCAAACCCACAGACATCTGCAGCATAGTGTGAAAACAGAGGGAACCAAAAACATCTGTAAATGAAGCAGTCTAGTACAAACAAGTTTTTCCTCACAGTTCAGTTGTGTTTTATAAACTGGGATGAGACATTCATTCTGTGCTAAGTAAGCCATATGAGAGCAGCACAGTGAGATTTCTCACTGTGCAAGAACAGCTGTCCAAACAAAGCAGAGGGAAAAAGAGCAAGAAAAACACATTATATCAACATTTAACAACAGTTGCCCTGTAATCTGGTATTACTTCCATAAGCATAGGAGGGGTCTGTGTCAGGGCTAAAGTTAACTTAGATACAGTTATTTTGGAGTGGTTAGCTCTACTGCTCATCTTAATCCTGGAGACCTGTACTGAATCACTGTTAATGTGCTTGGGAACTTGACCTGTTACAGAGTTCTATAGCCCTCACCTATATGAAGACCAGAGCAACATAAAGACTGAACATGGTTTAGAGGCTGCTGAGTAGGGTGGCTTCAGTCTCACTGACTGCCTGGCCTGGCTAAAATGCCTAATTCAATTATTCATTCTATACTGTTCTCTCCCAAACTTCCTTTGTGCTCACCCCTCCGGTGTCCCTTTATTAGCTCGGCTCTGTCGCTCACTTGTGTGTGCATATGCTTGTGCATTGTTACTTTGTGTAAGATGGCACATTATTAAGGGGAATTCCTGTGAAAGAGCTGCCTAACAGAGAAAGGTTTGTTTCTGGATCTGTCGTGGGTGGCATCCCAGCATTCTTCTTTGTGTGTGATTTTTGCCCACAATGACCCTGTGTATTTCACTTGTCTCTTCATTGCTACAGTATATAACTCACTAATGACAGTGGGGCACCCATATAGAGCATAAAACACTACTTTGCTGCTTCTTTTTGAAAGAGTAACAGCACAAGGATGGGGACTGGACAAAGGGAATAAGAGTGACAGAGGATTCCAAAAATTGTCATGACTTTGCAATTGCCAGCGCAGTTCGCACACAGTAAAAAACATCTGGCTCACTGGATCCTATTGCCAAACGCTGGTGCACAGTGCAGTGTGCTCAGGTGCGGTTAATGTTGGCACCAGATCTTCAGGCCCGTGGCAATAAACAACAGAGCAGGCAGAAGGCCAGATGCAACTCCGCAAACTTTTAACCTCTCCTTCTGCTAATCCCGCTCCATGCTAGTAATTCTTTTTTTTTTTTTTTTTAGTTTTTTAAACTCGTACTTTCACCTCACTTCTTTTTTCTCCTCCCACTGCCTTCATTCCTTCTCTTTTAGTCCCACTCTCCTTTTAAGTGTAGTCAGTGTGCTGACCTCTAAATAAAGGCTGGAACACTACAGCTGTTACAAACTTCAAACAAGCAGTGCCTCACACTGGAGCCTGTGCGAGTGTTAGGGCTAGGAATAATGTAGCACCCTCTGTCGAAGTGGACCACACCAAACCAACTAGCTAGGCACTGCAGCAAGCCAAGACAAAGGCGCTAGTATCTGCATAACTCCAGCTCTTTGATATGATCTTGTTAATCAGAAAAGCCTAACCTATGGTGACTTTACCCGTTAAAGCCTCATAGCACCAAAATGTATACAATATACAAGTTCACTGCTCAAGAACTCCACTCCACTGAAACGCTTATTAGTGGATTTAATGTGTACTCGACATATCAATCCACCTTACTTGTTTCAAATTGTTCTAAAATTTTTAAACTGGTGTTTATGTTGTTGGCAGTTACTGTGAACATCATTTAGACATCGAGTTGTGTGTTTGGTGCTTTGTGTGTCCCTTGTGGAAAATAATTACAAGTTGTTGGGGTTGTCATTATGAGTGTCCAACCTTCTCCTCAAATGTAAGGTTGCAATAGGTTAATTATATGTATTATGTTAATGATGTCACTGTACAGTCAGGTTTGTTCTCAGGCTTGTGGACACAGGACTTTACTGATCTGGGCAACAAAAAGTATGTGCATTCTTGTCTAACCTATATTTTGCAATTCACTTTACATTCCAACGAATTGGTATTTGTACCGGAAAAATCACGATTTTTGCTTCACGACTAACAAAAGAAGTGTGTATCTACATAAACTTGAGAGGAAGTGCCATAACAACGTCAAAAGGCAGAATGCATTTCAGGCTAGTCTAGAAATATACCATACCTTGTGAAGTATAGGAGAGACTGATGGTGACTACAAGCACAGAGAATGCAGAGACAGAAATCTATGTCGACAAGTTGTGCCTCCTGCTCTGCTCCACCTGGGGAATGTGTTACCTAATGGGCCACAAAAGTGCCTGGAGACTCTAGCTCTTATCGCTGATATAAGATGACCCTGCAAAAACAGGAATCCATCATGAGGAATAAGAGCCGTGCAGAAAACTAGGATTGAAGTCTTTTCTCATTTTTTTGTGGACAGAAAGAAAGAATGGTAGGTAATGTTATCTTGTTCACAGTTACAAGAATCCTGCTTGCAGAGGCTATGGGTTTTGAGTTTCTAATATGTATATAAAGTTTCACAGCACAATGGATCTTTTGTCTAAAGCAAACTGAACACTCCCCCTCCTTCTTTTCCTCCCTTCTCTTGTAAAAAAATGCATTCATGTGCTTGTGTGGCTGTGAGGACTCAGGTTTCTGCTATCTTTGTGTGCCATGTCGTCACTCACCCCCTCAAGCTGAAATGTGCCTCTTGCACAGGCAGGCGCGCTGCCAGGGCTGCTTCCAGCCATGGATTAGGGAGAATCCAGGAAACAACGGACTCCTGACAAAACATCAGCATGACAGGTAACTAAAGGTGCATTCACGAGAGAGCAGGGAGACAATAATTACAGAGCTTTTTGTTTTCGGGCACTCTGAGCTGGCTATTTAAGTGCCTGATCTGAAATCTCTGCCTTGTAATTACAGTAGTGGGCCCTATTAGGGCAGAGGTCTTGGTGCAGATTATTCTTTCTTTTTTGTATTATGTGTGTTTGTGGGGGCCTACTCACCCTGGCATCCTTTAGACACCACATTGGACAGGATCCCTGCTACACACTCCCATGTCACATCCACACTTTATACTCCTCTTTATCCACTAACACTAGCCCTGTCCCCTGCTTTTTTCTGACTGCAGATGTGTATTGATTATGACAGTGTTGTCACAATGATGACTGTGTGACGTGGCATGTGTCACGTTGAGTTGACAGTGACTTTTGGCATGGCGTCTATAGAGGTGCATTAGGCGGTGGCTTCATGTAATGCTGGCTAACAGAAATGTGTCACCAGGTTGATGGAACAAGTCCAAGAGATTTGCTGAAGAAGTTTAGACTATAGGAGAACACATGGCAATATGCCCTACCTTGGCACTCTGTGAATGCTCTATAACACATATTGTGAATTGTCAAATAGACTGAAATAACATACTCACAGAACTGTGGGTCAACAGAAAAAAGTCATCAAATGCCTCCAACCTCTAGGCACCACAACACTGATCTAGTTGTCAACGTTAGATAGATCCAGCCTCTTTAAGCTGCTAGCCTTTCTAATAGATTCTTAAGAACTGGCTTTAGTGCATGTTAAACCAGGATTACCTAATCAATTATAGTCAGTACAAACAAGGATTACTTAAAACACTACATTTTTCTTGTTGATGGGGTAAAAGCTGAGCAAATGGAAGAAGTAGTGCTGCTGTTGATGTGAAGAGTGGTCACAATGGGGTCATGAAGAGAACGGTCATGGGCACCAGAAGGACTGAAGCTCTACTTAAGCTCTAATGCTAGCTTGATTGTCTCTAGTAATCAATGTTTTCTTTTCTTATTCTTATCTCATTTGCACATTTCCCAGGTATCGGTTCTGTGTAGCCATTCATGACATGAATGGACAAATACGTATTTCATCCCACAAGAAGTGGATGGGTGTGGAAGTCTGAGAGTTGATCAACCCTAAAACTCACATACTCGCCCTCTCTTTGAACCCGTCTTTTGTTTACATTTAAATCACAATCAACAGCTGTAACCTCCTTCACAATACCCTGCATGTAAAGACATATATACTTGCCAAACCAGATCCCTGCACTCATGTGTGTCTGTGTTTACACATTTGCTCTCTCCCGCATGAACCACCACACACCCCTGAAATACCAGAAAGACAAAACCTGTCTTTTATTTTATTGTTGGTAAGGTTACTGCATTTTCTTTCCACTTTCTTACAAACATTCATCCTTCTTAATGTTTCCCATATTGTCATTGTTGTGAGTCACTAATATCTAACAGCCCTCCCCTGTCCAAAGGTCAGCAAGCTTCTTAAGATCAAGGTCAGCTGTCCATTTTACCAGTTCATCACACAACCAAGCAATCGGAGGAATATCATTTTATCGGATAAGCTTGGTGAAACTGTTCGATTTTGGTCAAACTGTTAGGGTAAGCTTCTGCACAGTTGGGCATCTTCAAATTAGATTCTTCATGGCTCTCAGATACATCTCTACGATTACGATACGATTCTATCTGAAATGCATGTATTGTTTCCAGACATAAGAAACTAGCCACCTTCCCACAAAAAAGTGTTTGTCCCATTTTGAAATAAATCTGACTTAATTAGGAAGCAAGGAGAGTACACAGAAAGCATTCCTTAATTAGCTTAGGCTGGCTGCTGTAACCAGATCCACTGCATTAATGACAACACAGCCCCTGTGAAAAGCATCATTGTTCTCAAGATAATTGTCCTTTTAGTTAACGCGGCTCGGGAAGAGCTCTCCTTGTTAGAGGAGCTGGCTGGGACCAAGGACAGCCGCAGCAGGGAGGGGGCACCATGCCTGATGCTGGCTCTGTGCCCACTGTGACAAGCACACTTGTTCCTTTTGCTCAAGTCCCCTTGGTATGCAGGGGAATGTGTTGTCCCCAGGGTGTGGCACTGGGGGGTTGGTCATTAATTATATACTCTGAATTTAACGAATGAGGAGCAATCAATAAAAGAAAGGAGATGTATGCAAATAACAAGTTGATTAGTTTGCTTAAGAGCATGGCATGTTGGCTTAAGAGAGTAAGTGTGGCAATAGAGAAACTATATAACCTATAATCCAACAACTGTTGAAAAATAAAAGGACAGTTGGCAGCTGTTTATTTGGACATTGCTTTGGACCTGCAGCATTTCATTAGCTAATCAGATTGTGTTTCAGATCTTATCATTGTTGTGTTATATTTCTTAGCAAGACAAGGTGCAGTGACAGTGTTGCAGGAAACGGTGTGACACTGGCTGGAATTTGAGTCAGATAGGGTAAAGCCAGTCTGAGGTGTAGGGCTGTAAGTGGCACTGCTGTTAGGACTGATAAGACCTATAAGGGAAAGGAAGAGAGGTCTGTTCACCTGCTTGGAACTCTGCCCGTGCACTGAGATCTTCATTGTATGCAGCCAGCTGGAGCTGTTGGAAACTTTATACCTGCCTTTAAGCAGAGAGGGAGGGCAGCCAAGAATTAACTGCTGCCTCATCCTGGCAGCCGCCGAGGATGCTGTCTGCCTCCATTCATGGTTGTGCGTGAGAGGACAAAGAACGAAAAGAAAAGAATGAAACAGTGCTAGCAATGTATGGCACAAGACTGATGAAAAATGGGATTACCCATCATGTGATCATGTGTAGATTGTGTCAAAAGTCTAGACAGCATTAAAAACTCAAATATGGACAATATTAAATTTTCAAATACGGAAATCTGAATTTTGGAGAGCTAACAGAGCTCATGTTTGTATGAAGTCCGAATCGGGAGTCTGTTAAAATGGCTTGTTGTTGGCATTGAGTTTTAAATCTAATGACTACATGTTCTAATTGTCCCTTCCAACTGCTCAAATGTATGATTTTGGTTTGATATATCTCCTATCTGAAATGTAACCTGGAAAGTCTAGGACAGTCCAAGGAGATACCAAGAAACAGGTGGTGACCCTGTGCAGGGCTGAGAGTATATTATTGACCAAAGTCCAATGGCTGAATTGATTCCTTTATTGTATTGCCATGAACCTCAGTGGCCAGAGACCTCTGATTGACCCTGGTCGGTCAGAGCATCGCAGTGACCCTCACCTTAGCAGAAGAATTATGTGGCTTTGACCTGTTCCTTAATGGTGAGGTCCTGACCCACTCAGCCCCTGGCTTGAGTACAGGGCTAAAGTGAGCCTTTGCAGCTTTGTCTTTAGTGTCAGCCATGGTAATTTAAAGGCTGTAGGCTAGGGCCTTGCAAAAGCAATTGTGTATTTGGTCAGGTTGAGGGTCTTCTTGTGACGTACTAATGTTTATCATGTCAACAAAATACCAATAAATGATCACCAAATTCCATAGAAAGTACAACTGTCCTGACAGGGCACAGTTTATTTCTGCTTCTAGAGAGCTGACCATAAAATGATCATTCCTGTGCCCTGTATGCTTTGTAGTTCTCATTTCACAGTGATTTTTTTTATTGTATGCATACATCCACATAGTATATACATATCTTTACTTTATACTGCTGAACTTGTAAGTACTTTTGGGTTGTGCCTACTTTGTGTGTTTCAGTGCTTAGGCTGGATTAACGGTATCTTTTATGAGTGTTCCATACATACCTGCCTAAAGAGGGGAATCTGACCACACCCACACAACTACAGACCAGTTCATATACTCATAAGCAGGACCAGCAGACGTTCCTCTAAATACCTCCATTTACAATGCAACGCTCTAAACAGGCAAAAAAACAACAACAACTAAGCATGAATCTAAAACATTTGTAAAGCCTACAAAGAAAACACAACTCACTGTCCGACCCCCGTCATCTCACTCTGTCCCAATTAACACTGGAGGCCAACTGCATTGATTGGAAGTAGCATGTTATCGGCTCGGTGGGCCAGGAGCTCATTGATCACACAGGACTATCCATGAGAAAATGTTGATCTGCAGAATTGCTAGGCTTCAAAGAAGAATAATGCTGTAGTCAGTGTAATATTCTGTAGCTGTCATAGCTGGATTATGTTTTTAAGTATTAGTGTTTATTTAGCTTTGGTGTATTGTGCCAATACAGCTGACTTTTCTGTGGTTTTAGGGGCCTAACACACACGTGCCACACCAAAACTATACTCACTGGAGGTCTGACTATAAAAGGTTATTTTCTCTCACCATTTAATCCAGTGTATTGCTTGCACAGGCGCTCAGTGCCTCCTAGACAGTCAAAGGGCAAACCACTGCCCCACCTCCTGAAGGTGCACCTGGCATCTGTAAGTGCACTCATATTACATCTTCCTAATTACTATGTACTAATTAGTAAGCTTCTCATTTTACACTGGCCTATCGGCTAAAGTATGGACACATCTGTTATGGTTAGTTCATCAAGTGCTATCATTGATGAGTTTTTTTGTGTTTTTTTCAAAGTTGATGGTCAGACTAGCTTGACAGGGATAGTGTTTTTAACAGATATAATGGCTCATGTGAACGGCTGACATGTAAATACCTCATCCTGAACAGCTGTCTGAAGCAGTGGCGTTCACAAACCCCAACATGTGCGTACATAGTCAAAAACACACACCGGGGATCATTTAAGCTGTCATCTTGTAATTTGTAGTGGCACTCAACTTGAACTTTCAGGGTGAGTCAGTAAGCTGCTCTGTTTCTCACCTATCCGTAACATTTTTCCTGTGTGCATGTCTTGGAGCAGAGGACAAACATAGATGTTTGGTAAATTTCAGTTTTGTTTTTGTTTTGCTGCTAGCTGTAATGTGTGTGTGTGTGTGTGTGTGTGTGCGTGTGTGCGTGTGTGTGTGTTTATGAGCTCTGTGCTTGCAGCCTTATGGCTTCATTCCCAACTGGCACGTGTTCTCATTCTGACATAACTTTCTAAGTGAAAACTCACTGCTCCATAGTGATAATTCATTCACAATATTTCACTATATTTAGTTCCAGGCACACCGAGCTTTAGACTTGTATGTTTCATGTGCTGATCTTAAAGGATCTGTCCAAAATATTTATATCCAAAACTGTAACTGTTGATAGAGGTTATGTGTATACCTCCTCACACAAAGTTGAGTCCTATGGTTTCTGTATGTCTGTTGTTGTTGTTGTTGTTTGAATCGATATATCTGTTTTGATATGCTCATTATGAGACAAGTGTACTGTACTCTGAGGCTATGAATTTAATGCATTGCTTATAAAAGCACTGGTATTTCTCTGCATGTTTTTCCCTGTGAAGGATTATTGTCATCAGCTTGACTCTCAGATCTTGACACTAATTATATGCAGCGATATAAATTACAATAGGACTGTCAGGGTCTTGTACCTCTGCTCCTGGTCTTCCTCTGCATTACTGTATGTTGCATCTGTTGGGTTCAAGCTTCTTCTATTCTACCTCCGTCCTGAAAGGTGAAGGCTGAAGTAGCGTAACATTTTCATCTGTAATAATATTTCTTATTCCTTTGTATGCCATTTAGTTTTTTTTGTGTATTTATAGTAGTGTTCATTCCATGTATGTGCCTTTGGGTGTGCATTGAAGCCTATAGAAATCCCCACACATTGATTCCACATTTACAGTGTATGTAAACCTTCTCCTGCTCCAAATAACACTATGTATGACTTTTCTCAGTTTGTCTTTCAAAGCCACATTAAACTCAAATTCTACTACAGATACCCAAGCACAGAGCATTTAATATTGTTTTAATAATGCTATTTGTGTGTTTTTTTGAAGATAGGGTTTGGCTTGAAGTTTCCTTTGCTTTATATTAGCAGGGATAGCTGCTCAGCAGGCTTCCTCCTCGGCCCAGATGTGACAGCCTTGTCACACAGTGCTGGGAGGCTGCAGATAAGAGTCAGATGGTAAAATAGTTTTTTCTTTGGTGTTTCAGCTAGATGTTGTGGTTGGTAAGATCTGAACTTTGACAGTCCATGTCATGCTTAATGTCCCACTTCCCTACTCCAGCTCAGTAGGGCTGATTTATAACTACCAGGTGCTAAAGGGTGCAAACAGTACAAGGATGAGAGGAGGCCATTGTGGCTATTTCATTACAGGAGATGAACAAGGGCTATAGTGTGTACAGAAGATGGGCTGGAGGCTGGCTTTTTTCAAATATAGGATGTACAAAGAGGACAAGCCTAAAAGAGCTCAGTACAAGCCAAACCCTACCTCTTCACTCACACCAAGCTATGCTAACTTCAGTACTCAGATAGAGGATATTTAATGATGTGCAGTTATCTTATAGTCAACATGAATTCCTAATGTCTGAATTGCTTTCCAGCAGTCAGGGGTCTGAGCACTGCCTCAGAAAGGCTTCTGTGCACATGTCTGTGCTGAGCCATCTTTCAGCATTGCCCTACAGGCCACCTTGTTATATGCTTGTTGTTTGAGCTAAATATCACAATGTATGGTTCATTAAAATCTCAAAAGGTCAAAACTGTATTTAAGATGTTCTTTTAACTTTTGGTTTCATAAGAAGGTAGGATGCCTTGCTTAAAACAGAGGAGTATGGCATATTTGTATAGCCAAATATTTTCACCTAAATTCTAAATCTTTGTCATTAATGACTTTAGCAGATGTTATGTGGCGAGTGAATGCTCAGCTGTGCAAGTTTTCAAAAGAACCCTCTAATTATTTACCCTGCACATCCTACATCTAGAATTAGAGAGCCAGTATATATAAATGTACAAAGTCTTTAAAAACTTCCACATCTCTGCTCTGAGCCCAGACAGCTTTCATCCACATTGCTCAAGTTTCACAGTCATTTGACCTTCACATACCTTCTAAAGGGGATCTTATCACCCTACTCAGGTTCAGACGTTTAACCCAACACTGGGCTTAACCCGGAGGCTTGTGCCACTGCCACATCGGCCTCTAAAGCTGCTTCTTACACCAGTTGGTTGCTTGTACTGTATGTGCAGTGTTTTTCTGTTGCTGTACATGTGTATCTCTGCTCCAGGTGCTAGTAAACCCTGTGTTTTACCAGGTGTGCCACTGGGTCATTACTGAGGTATTTTGTTTTCCAGATTCCAAACAAAGGCATAGGATTGTAGGCATTTTATCCATGTTTACTGCATCAGCTTTTGTACAGTACTATATTGCTATCATGCCTTTTAGACAGCTCCTAGGTTGATCTAGGTCTCTCTTTCTTCCTTCATTAACAAACAGGCTGTATGCTAATAACTTATAATAAAAATTGTGCAATTGACCGTGTGTCCATATCTGTGAGTCCAAGTAGCTGAGCGAAGTGGTGGTTGGGCTGTGGTTTGGAGGAAGAATGATTGGGGACAAATGTAAGTGGTGCTCATGTTAGCTGGACAGCTGATGACCTCTCTGAAACATTTACATAAAGCTGTGATAATAAACTGTTTTATCATCGGGCTACTAATCAATAATGTGGCTTTTTAAGGTTTAATATTTCAATGGTATTGATCATTTTAACAACTGCCTTTGTGTGGTTGGCTTGGCTGCTGTTTAAAGGTGTGTATGTGTCGGTTGTGTATCTTTCTGTATTGTCCTAAGTTTGTAGAAAGCTTTCAGAATACCACATGCTTTTGAGTACATGGTCATTTTGTTGTATTGATAACAAAAACATTCCTCAACAGCATGTGGTCTCTTCACTTTTCCACCCTTATCTTGTTACTACAGATTAAATGCACACATATGCCCTGAAAGCTCTGGAGTTAGCAGTCTTTGCTCCCGTCTGTTTCCCACAGATATAAATTATGTGTAATTTTATAATAATAGCAATGATTGCCACGGGGCAGAAAGACTTTAATCTACACTTTTCCTTCTCTGACCTTTTACTTGACACCTCTAGTGCCATGATTTCTTCCTAGGTTCTTGCCCCATTCCTGCATTTGTGTCCCTGCTAATGTGCAACTAAAACAAGACCACTCTGCACAGTTTATCTTTGAATATCTGTCTGTTTCACATCTTCCCAGAGATGATGATTGTAATCTTGTTTTCTGATTGATTTGTACTGGGCCGACCAGTGTACAAAGTCTCAAGTGTCTTCTCAACATTTCTGCATTTCTCCACACTATGGGAAATGCACTGCATGCAAAATATGTCAAGTTCCATGTCAGACTGTTGCAAATCACTTAATGCCCATGTCTGTTGGTCTAAAATTGAGCATAAATGGCCGAAGTGTGTCTAACTAATCAGATCAGTATCTCCTTGTAAGGTCTGTGTGAACTTTGTTGCCTTGGGAAGAATGTTAGCATTTGTCCTGTACTTTCTATCATGGTGATTAACACTTACTAGCCACTTTATTAGGTACACCTAGCCAGTGACATAGCAGCAGTTAAATACATTTAATCCTGCAGACATGAAGTTCAAACTGACACTCTTCTTCACAACAGAAAGAATGTGTGAAAAAATTGGTTTGAGATTAAAAAGTCTGCAGAAGACCATTTCTGTATCAACTTCGGGTCAACCACATCGGGACATTTTTATTAAGTATTAAGTGTTCCTAATAAAATGTCCAGTAGGTGTATATCTATATGAATGACAAAACTGACTGAATTTAATATAATAAAGTCCTGGTTCCTTGGTTCTTTTTAATGTGGCATTTTGCAGAACCCTTCATATAGAAATAGACTGTGTTGTGATCCTCCTCCTCTATCTGGATGTTTGAGTGAAATAATGTGTACTAAATCCACCATAGAAGCCCCCCATGCTGGTTGTTAATTGGCGGGAGACTGGGAGCTTCCTGCTGTGTGTTCGCTGCTTGCCTTTGCTTTGCCACCCCACCAGGTTCCTCACCAACACTCGGCACAACCCTGTAATTAACCTACAGCTAATTAACTTCTGCTAATTACACCAGGCATGCTGTTTCCATTGCACCCTCCAAAAGTCAGTATTCTCCCTTGAGGATGCTATCGGCTCCTATCATATCAATAGACTTTACTAGCACCAAATGGCACTTTTTTGCTTTTGTTATGCAACCCAAACTGGCTCAGGGAAATTAGATGGTGTTGCATAAAGGCTAAAATCATTATCAAGGTTTTATTTCAAGACTATTAACAAAAGAGCCAATTGTTAGTAAGTACAAACAAATCAATGGTATCTTCTTTGGCCATTGTTGCTTGTGCAAAATGGTCACAAATTGAATACTGTAAAACATAAACAATCAGTGTTCAACAATATTGTCTTCTGGGTATTTGCTCATATTCTAATCAGCAAAAGTTATATTAGCTGTTACCAATTTATTTGTTCCTCCTGGGCTATTTTATTTTTGTATTTAGAAATTCTGTAGTCTCTGCTCACTCACTGCTTCCCATGACAGAAGCTGTAGTTGTGCTATCTGGGTGAAATAGTCCCAGTTGTATAGTGCCCGGGCCTTTTTACTCGCACACTCTTGTAAACACACAACACAGTTTCTCTCTGCCTCAGACTCAACACAGCCATGGCTATTTCTGTTGCACAGACTGATAGCTCCTACTGAAGATCATTGATTTTACGGGAAGCCCTGTTTACAGGCTGAGTGCCATCGACCTGAGGTGACTTTTCTGCCTCCTGGAGCTCAAGCAGTGCTGTAGCTCCCTACACTGTACGTCTTCAAAAGCACAAAAGAAAAAGATAATACTTATAATACAATACTACTACGATCACTGTACATTTTATTAGATAGACACGCACCTAATAAAGTGGCACCTGGTGTGGTCTTTTGCTGCTGCACCTGCTTTGTATTTTGGCATTTTGTGATTTCGTCTTCTGCAGACCTTGACATAAAAAGTGGTTGTCTGAGCTAATGTTGTCTTTCAGTCAACCTCCCCTTTTCCCCCGTTATCTACATGGTTATATGCCAAAATTCACTGGATTGCTGCTATGTGATTAGCTGATTAGTTTAACAAGCAATAGAACATATGTATCTAATGAAGTGGTGCATTGCATTGGTTTTGCATTGCTGTCACTTCAGTTGAACAACTATGTATTTGCTTTTTGATATACAGAATAATAACTGGTGTACCTGAAATGGGCCAGTAAGTCTATACTTCTGGTAGGTGCACACACACTGAGGAGGGTGTCATGCATTTTTTCCTCCTCTAATTTGCTAAATTTAATTATTTTTTGCCCGCCACAATGTTAATAAATGCAATAAATACATAGATTTATTGATAGTTAATTTGAACAAAACTCTGAGATAAGCTGGGCCTCACTCTGCCTGAGGACTACAATGCTTCTCCCATCAATGAGCATGTCCCTAGTGCAACATCAAAAGCCTTCTCCTGCTTTATCAATAAGAACCCTTCCTTCCCACATCTTCCTGTAACTTGCTTAGCGTTCACGACATTGATTTTCCAATAAGCACCCTTACCCTGCGGTGGCTGGCCAGGCTCTGTGATGGCTCAGAGACCAAACACAGATGAGCAACATCACTGAGGGACAACAGAAAATAAGACCTGGCCTGTTGTCTGTGGTGTATTGTTAAGGGGCATCTGAGCACATTAAGAATCAGTGGTCTATTCTGACTGCTGATGTGGGTAGGAGTAAGGCTCAGACCTACACCAACCCTATTGTCTGTCCATGTTCAGAGTGCATGGCCAGTCAGGAAGCCCCGGAGAGCAGGATCCTCTAGAGATCTAGCCAGGCCTTAAGGCAGATGATCCAGCCTACTTGTAATCAAATTGTTCTTTAGTTGTGTATTCTCCTCTCATTTGCTAAATCCAAAATAATGAAAGGACCCATAATCTGGGCTCTCATCTCATCCATACCAAAAGGCATCAAGAAGCAGCCTCCTGTTCATTAGGACTTACATAGATATAAATGCTTCTTTAAGGA
>JAVQKD010026008.1:0-10682 GCA_036025635.1 Philypnodon grandiceps
TATATATTCTTTTTTGGTCTGTATGTATTACATAATAGCCCATTTTACAAGTTTGACATTGCTTGACACTTCTGATTCATCAACAGTGGGGTTATAGTATATTTTATCATGCTGACCCAGTTTTTTTCCAATGCTTTCTGACAGGGACTGTAAATCATGGTAGAAGATACAGTCTCAAGGGAAACCGCTGTCTTCACTTTACACACTGGCAGCGCGGACCTCATGGTGTACGTCAGAGTGAGCCACGTGCTTATAAACTCACCTTTCTCGCACACCTTTGCCCTTTTTGGCAAATATACCCAGGTTATAACCACTATTCATGTGGCGTATCCCTTTCAATCAATTACTTGCCTGTATGATGGCATCATTGAGGGCATGAACACATTCAGGCCAAAGAAACTGATGAGGATGTTATTTGCCTGTAGCTCGGCGGTGCCCCAAATCTCACACACAATGTCATGAGATACACGTGCGTCCTTGAAAATGGAGTCCCGGTGTCTCTGTCTTTGCCTTTTCCACACCTGGTGAAACCTGGTGACATCACAGTAGTAGTACATTTACGCCACAATTTCTATAATCAGAATATTGATATAGTGTTGCTCTGGTTTGCTATTGCAGAACTGGCCTTGGTGCAGTTTCAATGAGCGTTGAGGCTGTTTTGGGACCAGTCTACCCTGAAAGCCCCCTGGAGGATTTGGGGTGAGTAAGAGCTTGTGTGACTATGGCTGCTAACGTGGACATGTGTGAAGTAGTAAATTCATCTCACATTAATTTTTACTGGAGTGCAGTGGAGGAGTTAGAGGGAGGAGGGGGTTTTTGAACAAGTAACTAAGAACCTTATTGTGTTACTATGTCCCGTGTTCACCAGAATTGGACAGACTTTAAATAACCACTAGCCAATAAATATGCTGAAAATTAGAACTTCAGATATGAAGGGCAGAAAGATCCTGGCAACACAAAAACACACTGAATGAAAGAACCTCTAAATTGTTTAACAATAATGTTTGACCTTTGTCGCATATGTGTGATGATGACACATACTTACATGCAGTAGTTTATATTTGGGACTAAAATGTACCATTATATTCTCACTGCTCTAACTAGGCTCTCCTCATTTGCCCTCTACAAATTCTTCCCTCGTCCTTTTTGGTTTTGCCCCTTGTGAAAGTGTAGGGGAAAGTGGGTGTAATAGGGGCAGGGGGAGATTGAGTGGAAGAGCTCCTCTGCTAAAAACTGCATGGATACAAGGGGGGGCCGCAAGCTCCGGTGGAAAAGAGGAGGGATGTAGCTAGGGCGGACTCTGTGATAACATAGTAGTGAGTGTGTCAGAGACGGGCCCATCGCAAAATCAGCCAGTCAGTGTGTCAGAGGGGGGAGTGGCGCCCGCGTGTGCATCTGTTTATAACCAGGGGTGTTTGTGAGTGGGTTTTGTATGTGAACGTGCAACATGCTGATTTCATCCCATCCGAGCAGGAGAGGTCCAAACCACACCCTCCTAAAAATCTTCTTTGCAGTAAAGGAATATCAATGCAATACAATATATCTATATAAATCCTAAATACAGATTTGAAACTCACATTATTAAAGTAACTTGCCCTGTCATATCTAAACACATCAACATTGCAGCCATGTTTGCCCTACAAGCAGCTGGTAGGAGGATCAGCCGCCCCCATGCTAGTGCCAGTCAGATTACGGCGACTGCAGTCTCACACCCTTCTTTTTCGATCCCCTGCCACCCCCTACTTTCACACACTCCAAAATGTACAGTCTCTACATTGAGTTACACATCTGTGAGCCTTACATGCTATCACCACATTTTTATAAAAGATTGCAACCGAGACAGATAACTTTCCAAAACTGTGTAATTTATTAAAAGATAAGTTTTTGAAAAAGTATCCAGAAGTGTAATATATGTAAAGATGCATGAAGATGACAGCTGAGAATGAAAATATACTACCAGAATTTAGGAAGGGAAAACTAGAGTGGGGAGGGAAGTAGAACTACAGTCTGGATTCACAATGTAAAAAAGGCAGTTGAAATAAACAAATGACAATCGACAAACCATCAGTTGTCACTGCAGTAGAAAAACATACATAGAAAGAACATAAACAAAAAAATAAGTGCAATTGGCTTCCCTGTCATACCACAACCGTATAAAACGAGAGTGGGGTGGAAGAGACCCCCGGCATTGATTAGGGTCAGCATCTGGCACACCGTTTTGTTACGTCTCAAGACAGGATGGGGTAGGACGGTCCAACTCAAGAGCTGCAACCTCAGGATTGTATACTCCTCCAAATAACAGTAACATGGAGTCTGCCAGGGGCTGTGGCCCTTTAATGAGCTTATAACCATTTCAAAATAGTTGAGTATCATTATACAATACTTTAGCAATGTAAACCCCTGCTATGTTTATTTAAAAAAAACCTACCTAATAAATAGGGATTCTCAATTGATGAAGTGGAATTAGAAGAATAATAGCAGCAGCAGAGTAGGTGCAAATAGACATCCTCCCTTACATTTGTAATTTAAGTATTTTCAAGTTTTCAAGAGCACCGGCTGTAAGTGCAGTTCATTCTTCTGTTCATCTGATAATGAGAATCCCCCCATCTCCACCCCGCAACAAATACAACTCAAATAGGAAGGCTAAACCGGAGTTAAGAGTTACAAATAGTAGCCACTACTGAAAAGATGGAAGGCAGTTTCGCCTGTCAGAAAGGTTGAGCTGCATACTGGTTTGTCAGTGATACTGTTGGAACTAATGAAAGAGCAAAATGACTATATGTAGGCGTTTTGCAAGTTAATGCATCTGGTTTAGTAAAAACTGTTTAACAATCACTATGCAATATGAATTCACAAAGCACTAAGATGCTTTACTGAACACATCCTATTTGGTGTAAAGGCACAGTAGTCCAATCTTTAGGATTTCATTTCCTATGCTTCTTTTTAACCTCATATAGTAAAAAACCTTCTCATCTTCTCAATCACTTAAACGATGATGCAATCACACAACCAGTGATATTCAGCTGCCTAATAAATAAATACAATGAATAAATAAATGCAGAGTCAGAACACCATGAATAAATTAACTGTGGAAACATCTTTAAGCCGTCCTTGTTTTTCATAAGCTGGTTTTTCAAAGTCTTTCTTGTTTATTTATTACACTCTTTGCTGGTCATTTTGGAGTAAGGGGCCAACCAGAATCATCAGATGAGCACACATCTCAGTCACTTCTCCAGATGAGCCAGTCGAGTGCCCAGATCTTGCTTGAGTTACATTCGTGAGTTGATGACATAATTTTCCGCAGTCTTCAGTGATTTTTCACACCCCACATGAAAAATATAATGCTCTGTTCTGAACACATCCGTAGCTACATATTTTTGCAGATTTCTGCCTCTGCCTCTTCACTGCTTTACTTCTTAGTGCTATCTACACGTCAGTAGAGAATATGTCTCCCTACCCATACTGTAGATTCATCTAATCTGTCACTCACCCAATATCATTGGTATGGATCATTATCGTTCGACATATCTTGATTATCACAATATATCCTGCTCGAGTGTACCCAATATGGATTCATTACCAGTTTCTCAGCCTGTAAAAAGCACTGTGTTCTCTCACATTGTGCATTTGTTTCTAATGGAATAGTAAAAACATAAGCAGTTTTTCAATTTGAAATACTGTTTGTAGTGGTTTTGATGGTGGTAGTGTGTTTCTGTTTTATCTAACCACCTTGTACCTCTTCACTTTTATCACCACAGCTTGTACCTGGTGATAAGTAAAGGTGATGCTTAAGGTTGTGTTCAGTTCTCTATGGAGACATGACATGCTCTGGGCACAGTCCTGACTTCAGAGGAGGGCTTTGACCTTGAAGAGTTCCTCTGTCACTGTCTGTCAGTTGTCCTGCATTTGGCTGACTTTGGCACCATGCTGGCTTGGTTGCATTTTTCTTGTTTTTACTCGTGGTGGAAGAGACTGAGCTATCCTGTGTTGCGGGGCTAGTGTGGTTGCAAGATGAGCCGGTTGTAAGAGGCTGGATTTCCCTTTTACCGCCGACTGTGGAGCTGGACTTGCGTGGGGACGGGATGGGAGCAACATAAACCCACGTCAGACTGGGCTCTGAGCAGTGACTTTTGAACTTTGATGGTTTGCTTTGTTCATTTGGGTCCTCCGCAGCCATGTTTGGTGATTTTTGGTTTGTTTCCAATGCTGCTGATAAAGGGTGACTGTCTCCAAGGTTCTTTTCTTCTTCTGTGCTTACACGAGGCGACTTGAGAAGCACAGGTGATGGTGTGGGAGACTCAGTTCCTGTCCAGCTCAGTCTGCGCTTCTGCAAAGACATGATTAACAGATGAGTAAAGAATTCATTTTAAAAGGGGCACTTGTGACTGCACTTTGATTGAGAGTGTTGTGTTTACCTTAACAGGAATATGTGACTGGTCCCTGTGCTTGTGTGGTGGTGTGGAGCTGGTAGTGTCGTGAAGGGAGCGTGCAGGAGATGTGGCTACACTGGAAGCTGCTGAGACTGGGTATGTTGTAATCTGAGGAAACCAAAGCTTCAACATAGCTTCCACTTGGAGCAGTGTGCTGAGGTACTTCTCCCTAAAAAAGCAGGTTTACAATTAATGGGAGAAACATACATATGAGCGTTATGTAAGATGAAAAATCAAAGAAACATCCAAAGCTACACACTGCTTAACATCTCACAAAACTGCTAGTAAAACAGCTTTTAAGTGGTCAGAAGTGAGGGATTGCACTGCAGCAACTTACCCACTATTTGGTCTCTGCAAAACCCCTACAATCCTCTGGATTCGATCCATGGCAACGCTCTGCTGAAAACTGCTCAAACCTGTCAATCAAACAAATAAATCCACGATCAGCACACACTGCACAGCTGTTTGTCTAACTCTGCTATCTCACACACCTGCCATTTTCGCTAATCATATAATAATATAATATAATGACTCATCTTCTCATGTGCATACATATACACTGCACTTTGGGAAAAAAAATCAATACTCTGCAATGATACAGTTGGCTGCACAACAGAGCAAGTGATGTGAATGTAAGCTACTCAGATCATATGAACTTGGGTGTGTGCTCAATACTAGACTTATACTACTGGACAGTGAAACAAAGGTGCTTACCACGGTCAAATCGCCCCTTCTTCAGTCCATTCAGCAACTCCAGCAGAGGCCTGATGTATCCCTGCAGCTCAGCACACTGTCAGAGCAAAGAAAGATAGCAAACTACTAGTGAGACAAAGTCAGGCCTTGCTGTCGGACTTTTTACTGGGACGTCTCCTTACCTTCTGAGCAAACAGCAAATCTCCCTGAGACTTTGGGCTCTGGTTTGTTGGTTCCTGTTTGTCCAAGCCAATCAGACATGCCTTGCTGCTGCTTTTTGACCTGTAGGACTCCTCCTCGTCCTCTTTTTCAGCGAAGCCGTCACATGTCCACTGGGATCCAGGGCTTTCCGATCCCCCTTCTCCATCGGTCATCGCTCCACCCGTCCTGCCAATGATGACTGAAGAAGAGGTGTCCGTGAGGAAGACGTCTGTGTCTTCCTCGGCCTGCTCTGAATCACTAAACAAGAGGCTGTCGCTGGAGCTCAGGGAATCAAAGGATGGTTGAGAGGATGTGCTGCCCTGGGACTGCATCACTATAGACTTTGAAACAGAAAAAGAAATATATTACTCTTGCGAAAAAATACCTTATACTGTAGGAATCACAACCTTAAAAAACACATCTACATGGTTGATTTCTGTCTGGCAGCTCTTCATTTTGGAAATTCCCCTTCAAAAACAGTGAAGCTAATTACTCAAAATGGTGGGCAAACGTGTGCCCTAGTTTAACATGGTGCATAGTGGGACTGGGGGTAGGCACTGGCAGTAGGCACACAATACTAGTGCATGTCTGGCTCCCATTGAGGAGATTGGAGACTGGAAAGGAGCATAAACGTGCGGGGGGATGGGAGTGTGTAAAGTAGTGAAATCAGAATAGGCAGCCTCTCTTCCACTGCCTCCAGTGCCCACTGTGGCCCCTCCTCTCTGTCTCGGGTTAGCTCTCCCTCCCCCCATTAGCCGCACGTATACACACTCAAGTCCTCTGTTTAAGTATGGCTGTCATCTAACGCTGTTCGTTTTGCACATGCCGAGTTATTTTACTACACACTGCCCAGCCATCCTCCTACTCATTGTCTCTTACTCATTTTTACGTCCTGTTTTATCCCATGTGTAGCCACCTTTATCTGTATAATATATTCTTTCTTACTTTTACAGGTAAACCCCAAGAGCCTAACTGAACCTGAACTAAAGGAC
Source organism: Philypnodon grandiceps (assembly GCA_036025635.1). Taxonomy (NCBI): domain Eukaryota; kingdom Metazoa; phylum Chordata; class Actinopteri; order Gobiiformes; family Eleotridae; genus Philypnodon; species Philypnodon grandiceps. The sequence continues at coordinate 6,317 of JAVQKD010026008.1, forward strand.
AGAAATGACAGAGGACACAGGTATATACATGTATACACATGTAATTAGACACACCCACAGCACTGTGAACTATAATTCAAAACCAGTCAATACCCAGTCATTTTGGATTTTGTTATAACAAATGCCAAAACAAACTAAAGTATCTTTAAAATTGGTACAATTTCCTATAAAGCCCCTGTGTATTTTATTCAAAAGTACCTACATATTGTAGCCACACAGAACACAGGTCCTTTTTGATAGTGTCTGTAATAGGCTGGTGCTGGTGTTAGGTGGGACCGCATATGACAGCCAGGGGCATTTATACCCAGGTAGGTTTGCATCTTCACACTGCGTCTGTGCTCTGTCAGCGAAGCCAACCAGCGCCTCCAACAAACACAGTACAGTACCCACCACTCGGTTACTTTGGCGTATAGGCTACTTTTGTTTTACTTATCGGCAAAAGTAACAGATTTACGTTTATTCATACATCAAATAGCCATTTATTTAAATATAAATTCATGACAAAATAGCACATTATGAAGTCAAATGAAAGGCGAGGCGTAGTTAACACTTAATAACTGTTCCGTTAAGTGAAAATTGAAAAGATCTCGACAGATGGAAGCAACGTTAAAATTGTACCGGGGCGGATGTAGTAGCGTAGCCTACAGGAAATTCCTTCAAGCCTGTCATATTACTTTTAAAAACATATAAAATAATTGTTAGCGTGGTTACTCACCTATACAGCGGTGATGCTGTCAGAAACCGTGCTTTTCTGCGTTACGTCCTTTTTAACACAACTGCTCCGTAAACCTCTGTGGCTGGAATAACATCGGAGCATGTAGCCTCGGTGGCTGTTCAGTGGTCTGTGCGTTTGCTGGCTCCTGCTCTCCACAGTTTACGAGCGTAAACATGTGCGCTAATCCACGTGCCCACGTTTTGCACACCTCCTATTGGCTGTCAGCCCGGCGGCGAGGTGCGCCATTGGTTCATCTGTTCAACCAGTAATTGCTTTATTCGAAATTGATTGGCTGTGTGTCCGGGCACTCACGGTCGGTCCTGCCCTGTCATGTGTCTCTCGTGTGTTTGGTGTCGGGCAGGCTGCTCCACTACAGCGGCTGGCTGTAAACACACACCGAGCTGCATGTTGAACGGATGCACAGTGTTCTGTGCATCCGACGAACGCATCGTGAATAGGCTAGAAAAGAACCATTATGCAATTCTGCGAACCTTACAGATATATATTATGTAGAAATAACACCAAAATAAGCCATATATGTACCCATTATTATTGTATGAAGGTGGAACAGCAGTCCTGTTGTCAATATTATAGGGAAATAATGATGAATAATGATGTGCATGTGACAAATGTCTTATCTATCATTAATAGTCAGTATAAAGGATTTAAATTGAGTTTTAGTAACCAATTAATTCATTATTTACAAAGCTTTACTTCAACATTAAAGGGGCCCTATTATGCCAAATTGACCTTTTTGACCTTTCAATGATAATGTTGTTTCCTCATCAAAAACATCTCTGGAGTGGATTTCTGAGCAATTTGCACATACTTTGAGTAATATTATTATCTGTCTGAGCCATTTTTCCACACTTCAAATCAGCTTGACGGATTTAAGTCATGTGAATCAAAATGCCCCGGTAATATTACATTATAGTATATTGTCCCCCAAACATAATTAAGATAAACATAAATTCAGCTGCCATGGATTCAGGAAATATTTGTCAAATGTCATTTCACCTTTGTGTCAGAGAGAGATGTGTGATTGGGGCTGTTCTGTTTCCAGGAACTTATTTAGGGTAATATGTTGTATCCTCCCCCACAACTTAGTGTTATAGAGTGAACTCACTGACCCTCACATTCAACACGCAAGACATGCAAACATGCCAAGACCACACATGATATATACTGTTCAATCCACTTATGTTCTCAGGCAATTGATGGATACTCAGGATGCTTAAACAATACAATCTCTGATTTGTGTGTTTTAATGATATTTTTAGATTCAGTTGCATTGCCTAAGCTTGACTAATGGCTAAGCTTGCTGCTGACAGGCACATAGTAGCTGCCCATCCCCCTCTATACATTCAACATATATGAACTCACTGACCCTCTCCTCCACTTACCCAATACCCTCTGTTTTTGTTATACTGATCTAGTGACTTAACAACAGTTGTATGCACTAAGTGACCTTCGCTCAGGTGATAAGCCCCATCCTCATTAGGTGAAAATATAGGTAACTGTTGGTAATAGTAAACTAGGTCTCTGTTTACACGTAACAGGGGCAAGGTTGATAGTAAAGGCTTTCAGGCTTTCAACCCCCCACCAACATTCCTCTGCTGCTCATGAACTCAACGAACCTCCTCTGAGTTCACTGAGGATGAAGACTACCCCCATCATCCTCATCTTTGTCACATCCCCCACAGGTTCTTGTGTTTTTTTCTCCTCTTGTTGCCTTCTATTGACTGATTAAAGATTCAATAAGTGTAATGGTGTTAGGCTCCATGGTGCTTGGACCTGTATTTGCCTTCGTTCATGCACTTTCCGATTGTGACAGAATTCATTCAGTTACCTAAGTCATTTTTATTTGGGATTTCTTCAACTGGTTAAAGTCAGGCCCTGTAGGGAAGCAAAATCTGTTCTGTATGGAGTAAGCCCAACTGTTCACCAGACAACATCAATTGCTTAGTTGCACTCTTATTCTCAGACCCAGGTATTGTCCTAAAACCAGTCCTGTCAGAAGTACACAGGAGTTCATCTAAGACCAAAAGCTCGAGCAGGTGTGGTGTGTGTGTGTAGATGCCTCTACAGAAACCTGATCCTCCTGAGGCAAGGACTCCTTTAGAAAACTAGTGTAAACGTCTATCGTCTCTCTATGCAGCAGCCCCGGTTCAAGTTTCACCCAGAAACAAGAACAACTGGGAAACAATTGCTACCGCCATGTCCTCATTGCAGCCTGTTGGACCCTATTTATTAGATTCTAATGATAATAATCACATTTATGAGTTGAGATGGCTAAAATTGTTCGTGCAACCCTGCTCACCGGACAGAAGCACATGATAAAGGGACCCTGGTGTGGTTTGGCTGCTGTAAACCACCTGCTTCAAGGTTGATTCAGAGATGGTCTCCTGCAGAACCTGGTTGTTATGTTAAGCAGTTATTTCAGTTACAGTTACCTTTATATGGGTAGTTTAAACTAGCTTACTGAAATGTTCTGACTGGTTTGTGTTTAAAGAGGTGTACCTAATAAAGTGGATTGTACATGCTTTTTGGCCTATAGTAACTAACATTTGCTACACTGCAGGTTAATTGTAAATAACCCTGTTTAATACAGTCGTAATCGGTAAAGGGTTAAGCCTACAAGTGGTTGGTCTGGTCGCTTATATGTTTTGATAATATATGTTTTGTTTTTTAGCGAAGGCTACATAGTGTCTTGTATCCGGTTGTTCAATTGTATAAATACGCTGAAAAACCACGCCCATCACCGCTCTGTTGCAAGGGTTAATAAAAATCACATATTTCTTCAGTCTGCATTTGCATGTTTGTTTTATGTTTTTTCTGTTTTGCTTTAACATGTATCATAATATCCCTGACAGATAACTAACTAACTTTATTTTCTGTTTAGGTTCAGCAAGAGCTCACTCGTGCGCCACGGATGGACAACACACCAGGACCCTCACATTTGCAGAGCGGAGACATGTGCTCGGCCGGCCGAATAAACCGAAGCATCTTCACATCACATGTTTGAGATATGCTTCTGTGGGAGATTTCTGAATGAAATCAAATGCCACACCCACTGCGAGACCGCGGCCAATCGCGTGCACCAATCATCCAAAGACGCCCACTCTCGGAACGCAGTGCAGCCAATCAGAGAGCGGTAAGCATTACGAGTGTTGTATAATTTTTGGTATCGTGCTGCACGTTTGAGCAGGCCTGCGTACACACACTGTGGAAAAGATGGGCGAGACGCAGACACAAGAGAGCGCACAAACGAAACACTAACTTAATGCCAGAAACGTGAGTGCCCCCATCAAATCAAAAATATAAATGCCAATTAGACAAAGGGACATATAGGAAAGACCAAGTTTATATGTGGTCCTAAGCATGATTTATAAACACAGATGTGGCAAAAAAATATTATTATTGCCAACAATAACAGTGTGCTGCATAGTCTAGAGACCATATTATTTCCCCACTCTACTGTTATTCATGTTTTTACAAACGTGATGCAGTGGTGATTAACCCTTTGCAGTTTTATTTGAATATTTAAGTCGATTCCTGACTCCGGACCGTGATGTAATCTCGCATCATAAGACTTGGGTTTATCCGTTTAGGAGATGAAATGTAATCCCTCTCACTAGAGACACTTCGGGA
>JAVQKD010028120.1:0-11619 GCA_036025635.1 Philypnodon grandiceps
GATACTGATGTGTCCCTGATTTGTTCCATTACTTACCTACTTTACTAGTTTGAATAATTTTTGCCAGAAAAACCATAACAATGTCCTGCAGTTGAACCTAAATCATTTATTTTCTGACCCAGTTCTTTTTTCACAAGGTCATTACTTTTGAGTTACTTGCGAACAGACTAACAATCCAACCAAGTTTTAAAAATACTGGAGGCGAACAAGACCTACAAAACCCAATGTGTCTCCATATAATACAGCCGACACAGTCGCATCTGGCCTTAGACATTTAAAACTCAACGAAATGTAATGTATTCACAAGATACAACACAATAAACCCCAAACAAAGGCTTTTATCTTCAGTGTGGCCATACACATACATTTACAAAAGCCACAGAACACTGTGCTTTAGGATCAGCGTGAGCCTGTTACACTGCCTTTAATTTTATAATCACAGCAGCCTGTTATTCTGTGTTATTGTGTCCGATCACACAATTACAAATGATAGTCGTGCAAAATACTGTTTCACCGGGTCTATGTGACTAGAAGACTCTCTACCTTGTAATAATTCAATAAACGAAATGACAGAGAGCTCCGGAGAAGGCCGTGTACGTGGCAGAGTGTGTGGGGTTTGTGATAAGAAATAATTTTGTGAATAAATTGCAGAGGGGATAATCATTAGGACACTTTTGTATGCACCCAAAAAGAATGAAAATAATTTTGGGGAGATACTCAAAGTGGTCTATTGTTGTAGGGGGGATCGTAACTAACAACATTCAATCATGACCCATCCAATTACCGAGACCGAGTGCTGTTCTCATCAAATGGAGCTTCAGATCCGCTGCTGCCCTTTTCCACCTCGTCATTAGCATAATCCTGTGGGAATACTGGGATAATGAGCTGGGTAGCACCTTCAGTAAACAGAATATGAGACCATACATGTGTGTTCTTCATCGTCATTAGTGAAACCTCTGCGTGATTTCGCCCCTTCCTCCTAATCACCCATGTGACACTCACTGCTCACTATCTCTCTCTCTTTTTTCAATTAGAACTCTAGCCCCAGTCTTAAGGCTTGCAGCGAAGAGGCTCCAATTATCTGATGTGCCGTCATGTTCCTGTTCCACTATCATGTTTACTTAATTAGTTAAATTCACTCTAAAGGGCAGGTCACAAGCTGAATCTAAGGGGTGGCAAACAAAACGGTTCTGTTCATCACTTCAATTATTGCACTGGTGTTAAAGAATGAACTGTTGGACATCGTTTCATCACGTCATCGCCTGACTAGGGTATGGCCTTAATGTGTATTTTGAGAAAGTAGAACACAGACCTCTGCCAAAGCACTAGTAATATAGTTCTAGTTTCTAGTTCAGGGATAAATGCTCCATATTGTACTGTATTTCACAATAAAGAGTCCCTTAAAACTACTGTCATTAGTTCTTTTACTAAACCCTTGAGACGTGATATATTTAGACCTGACCAGCAGCAACTACTAAGGCCAAGAACTAGCCATGTCTTTAATTAGCATAATTCAGCCACAGGTGGTCACAAGCTCTCTTTTCCTGTTCTATACAAAGATGTTAATCTGGTCTCTTGTTGATTGCATTCAATTTCAAGGGCAGAGTTTACCGATGTAGTAAACCGAACAGAACCAGACATGAAGCTAAATATCCACACATGTATGGACGCAGCCTGTTGGTAACAAGGAAGTCATGTTAGTAAAGATTATATAGCTGAGACAGCCAACAAAACAGTCCGTCCGCAACATAGCAGAGAAATGATTCGCAATGTGCAAGAGACCAGACCCCACTTTTGAGAAAAGTAGGGAGGGTTGGTACACCAGGCTAGTCACAAGCTATAATTTGTGCCAGTGCCAAGCTCTCATAAACATTAGTTGTGTCATCAGAAAAGCATGTTCATGTGGTTGCACTTGGACACAGATGGTTGTCTGTATAGACTCATCATAAATATAGATGTTTTATGTAAATCTAGTCCTAATGTTTTCCAAATGCAGTCTGTTTGGCTAAATGCTCGCTCCAGTCTAAATCTGTGCTGTCTTATGGGTCATTAAACATTTCTGCATCTGCAGTAATACTAACACGATGATACTTCCATACAGGCTTAAGCTTTATATACAGTGAATATTACCACTTCAGAGCTTTGTTTTCCTAGATTCGAAACATAAACCTTAACAACCTCATATTGTATTTGCAGATACTCGTCTCCCAGAGAAGGGCGCTACAACAGGCAGTATCATCGGTGCCATAATCGGAGTCATCATCATACTGGCCATCATCGGGACAGCCATCGCAATGTACCGCAAGCACCGAAGCAAAATGAATGAGTGAGTGTCTGTCTGTTTCTACAGCATTTCACATCCTTCATAAAAGAACTGTAAATGGAACGTGTTTTTTGTGTCTGGTTTGTTTCTAGTGGTCCTCCCAAGTACAAGCCCCCTCCTCCTAACAAGAACAACAGCTCTGTCAACAGGGTAAGTCAACATCTAGATATAACTATGGTTGGCAATAAGATCAATGTCTGTTCATTGGCTTTAATATAATGGCATAATTGTGATTGTAGGAAATTAACATCATCAGACAAGACAATCCCCCGGCTGACACAAGGCCACTGCAGACTGAGTATACGAACACCCAGAACGCAGAGCCTGTCACGGTGTGTTGAAATCACTGTCACATACATCATTAAGTGCACGTCGGACAGTTCGGGCGGTAGTTTTCTCCGAGATTGCAACTCACCGACATACATACGTTCACGTTCTTTTGCTCGGAAATTTGGAAATGTCGAAATGTAGTTCAATATAGTAAACTAATTGTAGTCCCTGATATGTGGATTCTGATGAAGTTGTTACCAGAACTAAATGATTCTGAAGAGCAAACATAAAGTAGACATTACTCTTACTGTCAAAGTTCAAATCAATGTCATGGTTTAGTTTCTCCCAAATCATTTGAATTGATTATTTTCACTCACAATAATCTGTCTGAGTTCTGTCATGTTGAATCAGTCAGTGACATCTGAACTCGGGCAGGCGACTTGGTGAGTCGTTCATATGTACGGTAAACCCCACACCACTTGAATGCAGCATTAGTATACGTTTAGTGTTGAAGGTGTGTCTGTGTAGTGTCTGTATGTTGTAAAGTAGGCTGTTGTCTGTAGAGGTCAGGGGAGGGACTAAAGTAATTATGACATATTAGCCACTTTAGCTCAAAGAACAGGGTCTGATAAAGAGTTTATTGATTATTTTAAGGAACTTTGCTCAAAATAGTAGTGTTTTAGTTTCTTCTATTAGTAACAAAATGTGTCTGGACCAGGCTAGAATTATGTGGCTGCAACATGCAAATGAAAGGAAATATACTGCAAATGATATGCGACCTCTACTGTTGTAATATGGAACTGCAGTTTAAATGAACCGTTGTAGCATGTTTCCACCCTCCCCCCTCACATCCAGTCTCAATACTTTTGCTGGTTGCCAGGTCAACGAGCACCTCTCATATTATACAGATAAGTACTCTTATACGTGTGCACCATGGCCTCCAAGTCGTCTGTAACATTGTGATATTTCAGCCCTATTTGATGCTCCTATCAGCGATTCCACTGCTCGAAGGCTGTACATATAGTTTTCTAGAGTATATCATTATTCACTCACAACGAGGCCTTATAGGGTTAGCACCAGCTGCTTTTGTAGGGCTGGATCGCACATACATCAACAAATGTCCAATATTATGTCAAATTGAGAAGATGTGTGTTCGGCTGTGAGGGTGTCAAGGCTTTGTTTATATCCCAGAAAAAATCTAAAGTGGTTGGAACTGGCACAAACGGTTTGGTCCTGTTTTAAGAGAGGTGTCTAATCAGAGCGTTTGCTATAGAGTCAATGTTTCATGGTAACCTTTTAGACATACAAGGCCATACATTTATTAACATGTTCTTCACTGATGCTGACAGGACCTGGATGGCTACTACGATGACGAGAACGTGGATGTGGGACCCGAGCATTACTACTCTGCTGCCCCCTCTGGGTGGGATGACCCGGGGAACGACGAGGTGCCCCCTCCTTACATGCAAACACGAGATGAAGAAGACTACATGCCCGCACCCAGTGTGAACAGAGGAGATAGTTTTATATCACCCGCCATGTTTGTTTGAGGTCATGAGTTCTGCAAGAAGTCAAAAGTAGTCAGGTGGTCACTGTGAATTTTAAAAACTGCACAAACACACATAGGTGGCCTTCTGTTAAGAAAACTAATTAAAATGAGGTACCAATGCTGATTATTAGGTGACTTTTGAGTTATTTTTGTTGATGAATCCATTTACCCGAGCCAGTAAAAAACTAAATAAAATGTAAATACAACAGAATGCAATAATCTGGAAATCTCATAAACCGTTACAGATGTTAAATTTAAAATATTGAAAAGTCACTGGCTAAATCAGAGTTTAACAACACAGCAACAAAAAGCAATATAAAACACGGAGCATTTTACAGGAACGATATTTTATGAGTTGGCCAAAGGTGCGTTTTATACACGGCCTTGTATGGAAGCCCAGGCAGTACAAATTAGAAGCTCTTCAATTGCTGCAATCTATCTAGGCTGTTTTGGTTTGTCCTTCTCAACATGTATTACTAGTGAGCTATGTAAATGATTGTGATATATTTGGTTCATATTTGAGTGCAACCTTTCTGAAATTGGATTTGTAGAAATGTTTGAGTGTTTAGAGTCTATTTAACTGTAAATAAGGGAGGGTTTTGCTACCAATGAATGTTATTTTAGAAAGTGCCTCTATTGTGCATCCAGATGAATGTTTATGCGTGATTTAATTTCTGTTCTGTGTGCTGACATGGTGTAGTTAGCACAAGCACAACATGTGGGCATAGAAGTTACCCGTGTCTATTTGCATCTGTCTGCAGCTGGCATGATGCTGGTGTAAACCAGGCGCCCCACAGAGAAGCTTTTAGCTGTAGTTAATCAGCCAACACCGAGACCGCACAGTGTGTTTGTGTTAACTCGAGATGTTTTGATATTCCTCTTCTGGTGTGTGATCTGCAAAATTTCAAATCACTTAAAATAATCCATAATTAATGCATTTGTATGCTCTAAATAAATTGTGTTGGCCCATCTAATGTATTGTGAGTGGATGGCTGTTACTACTGGTCTTTTGTATTTTGTGTAGATTAAATAAATCTTGAGCAAAATGTCTGTCAGAACACTGGTTGGAAAATATTTTAAAGATATGACCACTATTCACAGTTTGGAGGTGCCTGGGTGCCAAAAAGCAGATGATTTTAGTTTTGTTTAGCATGTTTCAATGTATTTCCTTCATCTGATAATGTTTATGTGAATTTCTTTTACTATTTATGGTATGTTACAAATTACAGATCAATAAACGTCTGAATTACCCCAAAAAAATGCTGATTTGATTTAGTTGTAATTTTTGTTTGTATCCACACGATGGCAGCAATGATCACCAGTGCTGCAATTGTGTAAGGTGACTTCATTTGCACGAGGCAATGTCTGACGCAAACCTGTAATTAATTCACGTTTTTTCCCAAATATTTATATGTTGAAATTTAGTTGGAGGTAAAATCTAATGAATCTCTCAAAGTTAGCTCGGGTTTGCAGCTGCGGAAGACATTAAGGTGTTTTTTAGGTTCTATGTCTGACTCATCTTTCTATTTTAAGCTGCACAGTCTCATGCTGAAAAGACCTATTTATGATTCAGTCTGACTTCATCTACACCACCAAAAACGCCCAAAACTGTGCTGTACAAGTAGTCTACCCATGATTTAAGCTTGCTATCCTCGCGTCCTTGTGAGGTACAATCTACAGTGCAGTCTGTCCTCGGCCTTTGCAGTAATTCCTAGAAGTCTTCTATCTGGGTACACACTAACACAAATGTCAGGATGAAAGTACAGTGGCACAGTCAAATGCTATTTATAAACAGCAGCTAATGGAAATAGTGGCTAAAATATAAACTGGGTTTGTATTACTTCCCATTCTCCCATGTTTGCGTAATGTGCTCTTTCTTCTTATAGATTAAGCCGTATCCTGTCTGCTGACTGTCGTGTAAAACTGGATCTGGATATAGAGTATATAGTTGATACTCACTCTAATGGTTCTGTGTGGATCGATTGAAGGATTTTTATTTGAGGTTGGTGATCTAGTGTCTACAATAGGCCATACAATAATCACATATATAGAACATATATCTGACTTTCTGGTGAAAATACAGATGCTCCTAAAATGCTATGATGTGTAAATGACTATCGCCTGGTTGTACTTGCTGTATATAAGTTTTAATGTTTTTGTTGAGTGGAGTTGAATATCCCTAACATTTTGTGACTGTATATATATTCAGGTTTACGCCTATGTAAACTAGACCTCCTCATTTGGACTGGATTAGTTGTGTCCTGGTATAGTCCCATTTTTCTGCTTATCAATCAGAGGTTAGTGTAAACAAATCATGAACCCCTATTTTCACTATTTGGTTTATCAATTAATCAAATGGTACTTGTAGAATGTAGAGACACCTATTATCACATTGGGTACATGCAGAGTTCTTGGATTTGGTCGTGTCCCCAGATTAGCAGCGTTGAGTGTAGTGGCAGCTTTGTGGGATTAGGACTCTTTGTGAATTGGCAGGCAGGTAATAAGTGAAGGAGAAGGCACAGAATAACCCTCTCATACTAGCCTTGGACACGGCTTAAGCTGGTTAAAAATAGAGGACTGTGAACGGGATTGGACCAATGGAAGAGCACAAGAAAAGATGGGGGAAGGAGGAAATGATAGACTTGACTTCTCAGTTAAGTAGGTGAGCTGGATTTACAGGGCGACCTGCTGCAGTAGGACAAATGTGTTGGATGCAGAACATGCTAAAGACACATTGAAGGCCTCTAGCGACTAGCCACACGTGATGGACATATCCTGGCCTTCTCTGACATGTGTATGACAATGATGGGCATGTTTGGCTGCATGCTGTTGGCTTGGCTGGTAAGTACACACATAGATGTATAGCCAAAAAAAAAAACATATCAAAACATATTCAGACGGAATTATTATGAGTGGATAATAACACACTATACCCACTGAAAGCTATTTTCACTCCCATTATTGTCCCCTATATTTTAATATATTCTGTTACCCGCCAGGCTAAAAAGAGCATGAGAGCATCAGGAGAAGACATTGAAGGCACTCACAGTCATATTGTGGTAAGTGTCAACTGGGGACATAAAAACTAAATGTGGTTAGGAGTAGATAAAACACATACAATGATAGTGGGAATGAAACAGGTGAGCATAGAGAACATTTGGCTGTTGCTGTGTAGCTGAAGGTGTAGCTGAAGGTGGAGCTGGCACACACGACTGAGACAGCTGGACAAGGCCTGGAGCTCACATTAGTACATTCATGTGTCAGTGCTGCCTTGACAAGTAAAGAAAGAAATAGGCTCTTTCAGGTGATTCCTTTTTCATTCAGAGCTTCATTTAGCATTCTGTATTTAGCTTGGCATAGTTTTGACGTCTGTCGCCATCCTATGCACAGGTCCAGCACAAATTATCACAATATTGTGAGTTATAATGAAAAAAATATACTTCAGACAATGAACAATTTTAGTGCATTTATTTCAAGAAGAACTGCACTGACAAGGTTGATTATACGGAGATTTTATTTTGAAAAGGCAAAAACTAAAATAAGTAAGATAATACACATCTGTTTTATTTTGTAACCTTATTATTTCTGCACCAAATTATGAAATATTTATGGAATATATCCACCTAAATCTGGTAAAAAGATGCTAAAAGATATGGATTTCGATAGTTATCCAATTACCCTCCTATTTCTCAAAGTAAACATATATTATGCAGTCAACCCTACTCTCTTTTTGCTGTATGTGCGAAACCCACAGCCAATATTACCCACTGGTCTCTCGGTGAAGAGGCAGGAGCGTGAACATGTGTGGCTGTGTGACATTTGCAGGTTGTTTCCCCCGGGGGCAGTCGTGATGCCAGCTGGTTTTAAATGAGTCTTAATATTTAATGCTAGAGGTTCAGGTTGCATCCGTCCTCTGTACCTGCACCAGAGCCGAGCGAGTCCCTTTAACTGTCTCCACGTTTTCTCATTTAAAGGGATGAAATGTCACTTTAAAATGACCTCCAATACCTCTGTTAGTCTTATGTGCAGCAGATGTCATGAATCTTGAAGTGTGACTGACTGCGATGGTTTTATATTCCGCCTGCTGGTCACTTGTACAGAGCTACAAGTGACTGGATGCTTCCTGTAATAAAAACGTGTGTCAGGAGGGTGGATGTTACGCATTATAGTTTTCTGCTCGTCTGCATTGCCCCATACCAAAAGCATTCATGTGGCACTAGGGGTGGACAATATGGTAAAAATATAATATTACAATTTCACTAAGCCAAGATCACGATATTGATTTAAACAGTATTCATTATTCCTTCTTTAATTAACATGAACCCTGGCATTGTTACAGTAAAAATGACAAGAGACGATTCGATTATCACCATATCGCCCACCCCTACATTTTCAATGAATGCCTTTTTAATGTTTCTTGTTCAAGACAGAGCTAAGATAATAGTAAGTATAGGTAAATCCAGATGACTCCAGTCACATTATACAGAGTCGTGATCTTGACCAATCAAACGTGTCTCTCTCTCTCTCTCTCTCTCTCTCTCTCTCTCTCTCTCGTCCAATCACACGCGTTTGTCCTGCACTGCAGCTGAAGGCGTGTTGTAGAGATCTGTATGTTCCTGTTACCTTGTGATGCAGGCGCTCCACCTGAATAGGGCGAAGAGAGGAGAGAGGCTTTAGTAACTGCAAGGATATGCTACAGTCAGCAAAAACACATTTTTTATGATGCAAGATGGTCTGCTGTGATACCGTACAGATAATATCCCATGTCACATAAGGGGACATGGATCAATTTGTTCTAGGCATTCTGTAGAAACTCTATGCTTTAGCCCCCCTCCACCTCTATTTGCTGTAGATCTGCAAACCTAGCATTATTGTGAAAAAGACAATACATTATGTTGTTAGAGTGTTGTCTCTTGTCTATGGTTGATCTGGTTTCCCCGTGTTGCTGATGTACCAGCACCAACATTGAAGTTGCCAGGGCCAGGGTCATGGTTAGGGTATTATATTGGTCCTTGTGTCTGGTTATGGGTTAGGGCCAGAATATCAACTGATTAAGGTGAAGGCCAGGGTCATGGTTAGGGTGATAGGTTAGGATGAAGGTTCATTGAAAAGATGGCCCTGGACCAACAACTAGAATAATGGTCCTGGAACATCAGCAACACGGGGACATCAAATCGCGTTTTTATGTTGCTAACTACAGAACTTTGCAAAATTCATTCAAGTAGCAATGCTGTCATCATAAATATTAACAATGTAATGTAATGTTGTATCACAAAATGCAAAGTGTGCAATAAATTATAGATTTTTTTTTCTAGTGTGGAACTGGATCACCATCTGGTTCAAGGGTCCTTAACCCAATGTTTTGGCTTCTAGTTAGTAACTAAACCAAACCTAATCCCTGGTCTGCCTAGGATCAGATTGCTAAAGCCCACTAAATTGCATGGATTAGCAGTTCTGAACAATTCCTTTTTACTGTTGTGATGCATCACTTTTGACAACTGCAAGTCAATTTTGAGAAACATCAGCCTACTCAGTACCCAGCTATGAGTCATTGAGAGTCCTTTTGTCTTTGTCATGAGTCACTATATAAATCAGCAAAAATACTGTCCAGGTCCAACCCACCAGCACAATGCCAGAGGTTTCATTTGCAGCTGATGAAGACAATAAGAACAACTGAGTGTCTCTTGTGGATTCATCCTAACTCCACTCCCTGTCCACACTGCTCATTCAATTCAACAATCACATTTGTAGACACACGCATGCGACCTTGGCCCTTAGCTGCCTGCCAGGGAAACACTTGAATAATGGCATGTCTTTATAGAGTGATGAATGGCCGGGCGGATCAACAACAGTAAACAAGCCTTGATTTAGTAGACATGTTGTTAGCATGTGCTAGAGTAACACATCATCATGACTGCTGAGGTTTTGAGATACTCAGGTTATTGACATGTGTGTGTTTCTCGACCTGTTGGCGTGCCAGGGTGTGCCCAGATGTTGTTTGAGTTTCATCATTCCACAGGGCACTCCCACCATTACCCATAATCCTCTGCTAACCCACAAAGATTGGATTTATCAATGAAATCTACAAAGGCAGACGGCAGATGCCACAAGGGCACCGAACATCCGTCCTAATTATATTTGTGCATTATCGTCACTGTGTTGTCAGGAAGATTTACTGTAACCTTTGGCTCTGTTGGTTTGTATAGGTTTATATAATGTGGGAACTTAATCCTAATTGACCTCTGTCCCTGTCAGTGTGCGTCAGTGAAATATGTAGCTAATATATCAGCAGTACCCAAACCACTAGCAAGCCTTCTACAAGGATATGCAATGAAAATCATTTCACAATAAAAAAGTGTCTTAACAAATGGATTAATGTGGGATGAACTTCGGTATCAACAAGGCAATTCACCCCAAGAATTTCAGCTCGTTGGATATTGTGTCTTTTTCAGATCGTTCTCAGTCAATCCTACACATGTTGTATGTTAAAATCAATTTCTGAAAAGCCATTTTCAGCCAAAGCCTTTTTTCCTTTTCTGAGCCTTGGCGTGTCTTAAGCTTGATCTACTATCTCCTCATTCACATTCTCATTGGATGTCCCCCTAAACCTGCTGCATCTCCTCATTCACTTGGATGTCCCCCTAAACCTGCTGCATCCATCCATACACACTCATTGAGCTCTCTTAGCACAAGGACCTTATCCATCAGTCCTGGACACATCTATAGCTTGTCGGTCCTGGGAGTGGATCCCTCTATCACATCTATAGCCTGTCCGTTCTGGGAGTGGATCCCTCTATCACATCTATAGCCTGGCCGTCCTGAGAGTGGATCTCTATCATGTGGTTCTCCCCAAGGTTTCTCTTTTTCCCATAGATGGTTCTTTTGGAGTTGTCCTGACCGCAATGGAGGGTCTAAGGTCAGGAGACGCCCTGGGACAGTCCTGTTGTTTGTTGATTTGTTGATTGTCTACTACCCTAAGCCCTCTGAGGCAACTTTGTTGAGATATAGGGCTATACAAATAAAATTGAATTGAATTGAATTACAGAACCAACTATTATCAACATCTGCATCGCAACAGCAGACATCATCAACTGGGAACATCCGGATATCTAAACAAAAACCCATCAAACAGAGCCTGTGCATTGTGTTACTGTCAACTGCATTATCCACACCCGAGTCCTGTAAAATGAGATACTTTCTGAAAATGAAAAATGCCAGGCTCGTGAAAATATCCAATTAAATCACATACTTGGCAAATTACCTCAGATCTTCCTTTTTAAACAATTTAGCTATTTTTCAAAGTTGGAGCCAGAACCCAAATCTGCTGCAACCAATGTATTCTAACTTTGATCTTGCACCTGCATCCCGTTCTATAAGAGAAATGGGAAAGTTCCTCAAGTGGAAAAATCTTTAAAAATCTGGAATTATTGTCGGCCAAAAACGTATTCACACTGCAAAAAAGCAATATCTAAATTTC
>JAVQKD010028275.1:0-16538 GCA_036025635.1 Philypnodon grandiceps
ATAAATTTTTTCTATTAGAGTCTTAAATGAAAATGTGTTGGAACTAAATAAATAAACTCAGAAGTATTTTTTCAGACAATTTCCTAAATTTAGTCCTACTTTGGCATAGTTTAGTCTTAAAGTATTATTTCAAAGCAAATTTAAATAGTAAATAAAGTGTGTATTTTGCTAATTTCTATAATTGTTTTCCTTTAGCGGAGCGTTGGCAGTGACTCTCAGGGTCGCGTGACAGCTGCCAACAACCAGCGACAGTTAGCTGGTGAAAACAAGAAACCCTATAACTTCCTACCTTTACACGTTAACACTAACAAAAGCAAAGAGCTACTCCCGCCCTCCTCGTCTGCCCCAGCCACGCCGGCCATCACCAAGGAAACCAAGAAACAGAGCCCAGGACACAGGGATACACTGTCTGCTCTGCTCCCTGCTAAAGACACTCCGAGGCCTAGTCGCTTCGCCCCGGATAGAGATCCTTTACTGCTGAGGGATTATGAGAGGGAAGCACCCAGGATTGACCGCAGCCAGGTGGGTATCTTGTTTTTTGTCATTGTTGTGATCTTATACCTTGATGTTTAGCCAGTGGAGTAATGTGTATTATGATTAAGTCTGCTAAAAAGCATATATTTGACTGAGGAAAGAGACTGAATTTGTTGGCGTTTTTTTGTGTTTTGGTGTTGAATAGTCACTAATTTTGTAGTTTAGTATGTACAGCATGTCCAAAAAATTCAGCCCGTAACTGACATCCACAGGTACCAGTCACTATCCACAAACAGATCGACAGTAAAGCTAGCCAATCTGCAAAACATGGGTAGATTTCTATTTTGGCTGGTAACCACTTTAACTTATGATTTTTATATTACTGTAGGGATGATTGACTGTTACTATTGCTAGCCTAGCTTTTCCATTGCAGTTTGAGGAAAAAATATTAGGCAAATAAAAGGGGTTAAGATATATTCTATTCTATTCTTTAGTGTACAGAATTGTAGACATACATTTCCTGCACATTCATGGCCACAACTTTAATGCAGCCACTTAGAAAATTGAACCAGCTAGTAACTTGAAGAATGCTTGTAAATTTGGCTAGTGAGCAAAAGAAGTGCATGATATAAAATAGATTATGTGTTGTTAAGTGGCGTGACTATGACTTGGGGGGGGGGGGGGGATCACACCAATCTTTGTAAAGAATAGAAATTAAAAAATCCAACACATATGAATGAAAGTAAATGAATCACCTACTTTTAGCTATCACTATTCAAATAACATTTTAGGGTATAGAAGGTGTTTTAGTCTTAAAGTGGTTCAGCTTTTTGGTCTGCATTTTAACAGTAAAGACAATTCTCAGCGTGTCTACAGTAATCCAGTGCACTCTTGACTACTCTCAGAAACCAAAACTAGGATAAAGGGAGGGAGAGTCGGTGCAGCTGAAAACGTGTCTGTATTTAGGCCAATTTATAAATATGCCACCCTTGGTACTGGGTGAGTTCTGCCCCTGTTCAGACCAGTTAGAGCAGTAGTCACATCTGCCTGTTCACCTTCACACATGTCGTCTTCTGCCAAGGCTTAACCTAGACTAACAGGATATCTGTGTATGGCTTCAGGTCGTGAGTAAACTGGTTCAGATCCGGGAGGGCATCAGTAAGGCTAGCTTCATGTTGGATGACCTGGTAAAGAAGAACGATGTGCCGGCAAATGTGGAGCGTCTCTCTCTTCTCATCGAGGACCTTAAAGAGCAGGAGAGGGCCTATCTACGTTTCCTACGGAAGATGCTGGTGAGTCTGCCTTTAACAATTATTCTATTCTTGAAATTAAATTAATCATAGAAAGGTGTGCAACATAAAAAACTAGGACATGTACATTCATAGTAATACTTATCCCGTTGTGCTTTGTGTGTACACTGTATAGTTTTTAAGGATATGCAATACCCTGTTGATTTTTTTTGTGTTCTTGAAGGCCCGGGAGGCTGATGATGAAGTAGAGACCCTGGACTCTGCAGTAGGTTCAGGTTCTTTGGCAGAGAGCGCCTCTCTAAACATCGAAGTGCATTCTACAGACGCCTCTAATGCATCGGTGTGTGCATTTGACTGCTTCAGAATATCATTTTCAATTTTATTACTGGAGACATTCCAAGTTTACAGAGTACTTATTATGTGGGGGGTGGGGTTCATAGATTAGGTTTCCTGCAGAGACATTTCAATTATTTATTAAATAATTGTGGTAACGGATTATAACAGGAGCTATAAAATGGATGCAAATGTTATAGTTTTTGCTGTATTGCTCTAAATGTAGCATTTTTATGTGATGTGTATCTGCAGGGTGGTAGGGCAGAAGCTGTGCGAGCTGACCAAAAGGAAGAGCTGGAGAACCTACGTAAGCAGCACGAACTGCTGAAGAAGATGCTGGAGCAGCAGGAGCAGCTCCGAGCCCTACAGGGTCGACAGGAAGCATTGATGGCCATGCAGCACAGTGCAGAGCAAGCACTGGCTGTCATTGAGGACACTGGTGAGACATACACACACTTACACACTGCTGCAGAGAGCAAATGATGAAAACATTTAAATAGTTTCTCCCTGTTAGCACTTCATTCATCTTCTACAGCTTAATCCTGTGAATTGGTTATTTAAAGCATATAGCTATGTAAGAGCTTGTAAACACCAAAATTCTGTGCTTTTTCTGCTAAATGGAAAAATAAGATAACTGATGCTGTATTGTAATCTCCCATTGCAATCAAATATTGAGATTGTAAACTTCAAGCATTACATATCAGTTGCTGTTTATTCCTTGTAGATATACATTATTTTACACAAAGCTTTCTACAAATAGGGGACACATATACAAATATCTTTATACACACATGCTGGGCACTTGTTTTCTCATTTTTTGTGTATTTTTTTCCCTCAGTTGTGACTGAAACCACAGGCAGCGTCTCTGGTCTCAGTATCACTTCAGAACTGAATGATGAGTTGAACGACTTGATTCAGCGTTTTCACAACCAACTCAAGGACTCTCGGGTACAGCATCTGTTCAAGCTCCAGTCACCTTGACCTTTATCAGTATTTTGCAAGATATTGTTGCTTGTTTACTATTGATGTATATTTCAGCTGAAAGTCTTGTTTATTTTTTGTTTAGTCCAAGGCAGTGCCAGATAACCGTCGCCAAGCAGAGAGTCTGTCCCTGTCCAGAGAGGTGAGCTGGTCACGGTCCCCACAGGCTGTAGGTCCCTCTCAGGCTGTAGGTCCTCCCCACAGACCCCTGCTTCACTCTGGATCTGGGCCCCACTCTGGACTGGACACGGGAGCAGCAGCTAGTGCCAAACTCACCAAGATCCAAGAACTTCAGGACAAGAAACAAACCATGGACAAGATCTTACAAGAGCTTCATTCACTAAGAGATCAGACTCTCAACAACAGCTCATGTAAGAAAATTAGATTTGCACAATAATTTCAACAATTTCAGTGTGATATGCGGTATGAGTTTTGTTGATTATTGCAATAACAGAATAGTCGCTATTATTTGGCAACAACATGGCAAAGGTTTAATGGAATTTTAATTGCAAAGTTGTGTGGAGTAATTACCTTTAGTGAAAATTAGCTAAAGACTAAACCAGTAGTAAACCTCTAAACCAAAATTTATCAGGACTTAATTCAAATTAAAGCCCCCTACCAGAGACTTTTACTGCAAAAGAGCCCAAGTACCACCATTGGTACCCGTACCACAGTTTGAGACCCACTGCCGTATCAAAATGTAGCCTACAGTGGCTATAAAGGTAGGGAATAAATTGCTACAACACACACAAAATGGAAACTACAAAACCAATTCACAACACGCCAAAACAAAGACACAAAGCTAAGGCTGTGCTGAGCTGTCCTACAGATTTTGCATATTCATTTGCAATAACATTATTATTTTTTTAGATATTGTGCAGCCATAGTATCATAAGTAGATCTATACATGACATGTTTTTGTTTCCTCTCAGGCCGGCGATTGTCCTCCCAGTGTTTGGCTGGACCTTCAGACTGCACTGCTGCTTTGTGTTCTAATGGTGCTTCGGCCTCTCCGTCTTTCCACCCGTCACTCCCTCAACACCCGGAGAGCTCAAATTCAACAGACAAGCTCAGGTACAACCCACATGTTTCAATAGGCGGTTCAGTTTACAGGCAACTGGTGTCAAATAACTATCACATTCCTGCTAGGCCTTTTATATGGTCACATCTTTTATCATTGTTTTGTACTTAAATTATTTTGCAGGAAGCTGAAGGAGGTGCACAAGCGTTTGAACGAGTTGCGAGAGTTGGTTCAGTACTACGAACAAACTTCAGACATGATGGTGGATGCGGTCAACGTTAAAGAAGACGACGAAGAGGAGGATGAGGATGAGACAGAGGATGGATCTATGTTTGACACCATGTTTGATTCAGAGCAGGAAAACTGCCAGCCTGTTACTAATATAAGGTATAGTATTATACAGTTGTAATAGGCAGGTTTGAAGACATGACGTTAGGCTAATAGTATTCAAAAGTATTCTGTTTACAAAATGAAAAGTAATGTAGTCATGTGACCACACTCCAGTACTAGTATACATTTTTTAAGGACTGGAAGGTTCTTCCCACCATTTCATCAGAAGTTGTAGGCTGTTCACTTTCTCCATGTCAACCCCATACAAGATCATTGTTGTTGAGATGATTTTTGTGGAGGTAAACCAGGTAAATATAGCTACTAATCAGAAGCCAAGGCAATGGGTCACATATGGTATCCCAAGATAATCTTGGGACAATGATCCAAATGCCAAAAATCCAATTTTTTTTTCTTACCAAACATTTTGTAGTAACATAAATAAACACTAAAGTTGATAATTTACCTACCCTAAAACATATGCACAGTCCTGTATATATTTTATTGCTTACTTGGCTTATGAGTTACATACAAGTTACAGCATGAAGTCTACAGTCAATGTGTTGATTTATGTAGAAACTCTCAGCGTGGAGGGAACTGGTCAGACCTGAACAGCCTGACCAACAGCCGCAGTCTGAGGAGCACAAACAACCGCGATGGCCGCCTCAACACAGAGTGTGAGATCAACAACCGGTCAGCAGCCAACCTGCGCAGCCTCAACATCCCAGCAGTCATAGGTAGCATGCATGCATGTGTCTTAGAAACTAGACTCAGCATTTAAACTTGTAAAAAGGGATGTTCATAATAGATTAGACAAAACAATCACGTTCCAAGTCCACAGTTGACAGACGTCATTAATGAAATAGTTCAGACTTAATGTTGACAGACTATGCACCTATATTTCTTTTCCCTTTTTGATTTTCCTTGGAGGTCTGCACCTGAGAATATTCAATACAACTACTGATTAAGTTGGAAAATATGTTTTTTTTTTTGAGACTTTCAATTTACAATTTTAAATGTCAAACCCCACTTAAAAAGCCTTTTCACATGGTTTGCCTTTAGCTTGCCAGTACAACAGGGACAGCTCCTTTAACCATGTGAAGGAGGATGATGCGGATGATGATGGTCTTGATGAAGGGGCTCAGGCTGCAGGTAGAGACAGTGAAGCCTCAGGGTCCAGTCGCAGAAGCAGTCTGGGGAATGATGGAGCATTTGGGGAGCATCAGACCGCTAAACAGAAGCTACGGCAGCTACAGGAGCTGGTGGCTATGGTCCAGGTGAGAATTAAAGACAATATAATTGTTTTCCGTCACATAGAAATAAGCAATGACATCTGTACATTTTCTGCATGTATGAAATATATATTTTGTCTATGTACAGAGTGATGACACAGATGGGACAACAGCCAATGAGGATGAGACCTTACATCAACAGCCCAACAACACTCGATCAACTGGACCTGGTTCTGCATCCAAACAGAATCCCAGAGACACCTCTCTGTCCAGTCAGGCCAGGTATCACCGTAAAATGTATTGACCAACTTCATCACAGAATATATAGAGTATATCTACTGACTGCATGAATCCTCTTTGTGCACACAGAGAGAAACTGTATGAGGAGAAGCTGCGTCAGCAGAAAGAGGAGCTGAAGCAGCTTCATGAAGAGCGCCAGAGGCTGATGGAGATCCAGGGCAAGATCCAGGACCTGCAGTGGGCCTGTCCTGATCTGCAGGTAAGAATGTGTTTTACAGCTGTGCATGCATGATACAGGTCTTTAGGTTGGTTCATTGTATTAGAATATTAACTAAAGGTTTTGTGTACAGTAGGGTTCTTCTGTTTTAGTGTTTGGGTTTTGTTTTAGCTTTCTTGAAGGATGCAGTTGTGTTACTTGTGATTATGTTCTTTATTAAATGACAGTATTTACTCATGAAAGCCTTTTATTTCTTGTTGGTTTATCATTTGCCCTTCATTTTCTCTCTCTCCTGTTTTTCTAGTCATCTATGTCCAGCACAGTGAGTCAGCAGGGCCTGCTCAGAAAAGCCCCTATTGCGGTCTCTACTCCAGCCGCCGTCCAGGTCTCTCCATGTTCTAGAACCAAAAGCAATGCACCCGAGCTCAAACCCACTCCTCAGGAAGCAGCTACATCCTCGGTCACCGACAATGAGGTGAGCAACTCTGTCTTTAAGACAACTTGAAGGAACAGCATAAATCAGAAGTTGGTAATGTTTTCCAATTTTATTTTTTTTTTACATTTCTGGTAGCTTTGGTCCGAGATGCGTCGTCACCAGATTCTTAGAGAGGAACTGAGACAGCGCAGGAAACATCTGGAGTGTTTAATGGCTGAACACCAGAGACGGAACGGTCACAGTGACTCTCCACACAGAACTGATGACCAGGAGGACATCACCACTAACTCATTGCCCATCAGCAGAGATGAAAGGTACGGCATATTTAATAACTAGTTTTTTTGCATTAGTAAAAATAATGTTTGTAGAAGCCAGACACCAGAGAATAATGATTAGCTAATGACCAAAAGCTTAAGCCACTGGCCTGCTTGAATAAATGATTGGGTTACTTATTTTTATCTGGGCTAGAGAGGGTTTGCTTTCTGCTGCTGTGAAATGTCCTCAACTTTGGTAAGAGCCCTAATGGTTTTTTTACCATCCCCATGGCCGCTATACATACCATAAGGCCTATGAAATTGCTCATGTCTACTTCTCCAAAGCTGGGAGTGGCCTGACAGTTACATTCTTTAGAGATTAAGTTCCCTACATAAAACTTTGATACAACAAATATTGTACTTTTTTCAAATTTTGCATGTTTATTAGAACAATGGCAACTTGGGGTTCGACTCCCTGTAACCTGGACGATGATGGGGTGGATTCATACCACGCAGGGATGAATGCAGAGGAGGAAGATGAGCAGGAGGGATCTACAGACAGCAGCTCTGATGATGACGTCCTGTACTCAAACAGGAACCAACGCTACAGCAACAGGAAGAACCAAGGATGGTCAGTATCACCTATACACACATCTGCAGGATAGTCGAATTGGATGTATAGGTCCTAGTAATAATTAATAAATTCTGAATACAATCACATCAAGTCACTTGTCACTGGTTTGAACAACACTAGGTTTGTCTAACATATGTGCATCGCTCTACTCCTTGGTTTGAGGCAGTGGGATTAGCCATTTGAGCTCAAAAAGAGGTAAATGGTTCTGCCCTAAGAAATTGTCTAGTGAGTGTTTATTATAATAATACAAATACAATACATTACAACAGTTAGGCATACAGTAAGTATGTCTTGTGTTCTTTTTACTTTACAAATGACAAAGGTCTTGAAAGTTATACATTTGATCTAATATTCATTTTAATACCAGTATTTTGTCTTTTCTAGCAACTTAAAGCCTCCATCAAACTTCTCAAATGGAGCCAATGGACATTCATTTAACTCCAAAACAAACACTAAACAGCAGCAGCCGAGCAGAAATGTGAACCAGTCGACCTCTCCGCAGCACACTGGTACCCGTCGTCAGGAGAACATCCGCTGGGCATCGGACCTCTCCTTCACTGAGGGCTCCGTTCACTGGCAGGAGCAGGCCGGACAACTGCAGAGGCAACTGGACTTCAGCACCAGCATGTGCCAGACACTACTGCAGGATCAGCAGGTGAGGTTAACAAACAAACTAAAGTACCCTTTCAATTCAGGTATTGTTTTTACTTGTGCAAGAGCTGCTAGATCATTGATAGATTGCTGGATACAAATAGATCGAAAAAGGAATCAGGATCAGGTCTGTTTACAAAAAAGGACACAAAAAAAAATCCAAATTAAACGGAATTAAAAATAATAACATAACAACCACATTACAGCTCAGAACTCAAAATATAATTTAGGTAACAAATATGAAGTCATTTGGGCTTGGCAACGATGGCTAGTTAATAACCCTTTGTCTTTACACAGACACTATCATATATGCTGCAGAACCTGCTCACTGGTCAGTACAGTGTTCTCCCCAACAACGTGTCCTCACCACAGGTCCATCTCATCATGCACCAGCTCAACCAGTGCTACACCCAGCTGTCCTGGCAACAGAACAATGTACAAAGGTCAGTAGAATAACGAGAGCTGGAGGAAGTGTCTGGGGAGAGGGAAGTCTGGGCGTCCCTGCTTAGACTGCTGCCTCCGCGACCTGGCCTCGGATAAGTGGAAGAAGATGGATGGATGGGTCACCTCCTTTTATTTTGTGTTTTCTGTCGTCTTCTCAGGTTAAAACTAGTACTCAACGATCTGCTGCACCAACAAATGCAAACGTCTTCGTCTGCATCAGGTTGGCAGACACAGAAGCAGGGCTCGTCCCAGGACTCCAGCTCTGCGTCCCCCAGTGTCTTTCCTCCTTTCTCTTCAAGTCTTCAACCCCCGACCAACAACATGCCTGCAGCCACCCTGTCCCCATTCACTCCCAGTAAGACATACTTTTTTTTTTGTCTGACTTGCACCATGAACAAATGATTGTAGTTGTTAAAAAACAGAGGTGGGAGGAGAATATTATAATCTCACACTTTCAAAACATAATAACAAGATCTTGGTCTCTTGGTGTAGAGTATTGAATCATTTTTCTCAAGAGCACGCCATACTAAAAATCAATTATAATGTTATGTCTACTTTCTATATTACTTGCATCTGATGGCTGCTTCTTTGTTTTATTCCACAGGTTTTAACTTGTACCCGTTGTTCCCGCCTCCCATGGGAGACTTCTCACAGAGCGCAACAGGAGTCAACCCGAGTCCTGAACACCAGAAGACCCTCTTAGACCCCAACATGTCCATGAGGACCGAGTACATGAGTTTCCCTCCTCCACTGCAGCGGCCTACGCTCAACACTTCCACAGACAGAGGGTACAAAAGCATCTTATTAGTGATATTCATTAACATAGTATATAATTGTGTTTCTTCCATGCAGAGCTGGCTAGTAATTTGTTACATTTACTTGAGTAACTTAATAAATTGTACTTTTTAAGAGTTGTTTTTACTGCATCATACATTATACTTCTACTGGAGTAATATTTTAAGTTCTAATACTCTTGAGAGTTAGCAAATATTATTAGGCCTATTAATATAAATCAGATATTACATTCAGACAGTTGCTCAGTACTCAGCTGTTCCACCAAATACCTTTTACAATTAATTAATTATTTGTATTATTTTGATGTGTGTTCTTTCGTAAGCACTCTTTTTGTCTACTTTACTCCTATCTGCTTCCATGTCATCTCTTCAGGGCCTCCGGTTGGCTGAACACCTCCTTCACAAACAACTGTGTCCAGCGTCATTGTTCCAAGCCAGATCCTACAGACTCTACATCTACTTCTCCCATCGTTGTCCACCGTCACTCCCAACTTCAGGACTTTGACCGCGCCTCACAGGAGAGCTTCAGCAGCATGCCCGACCCCGCGGACCCCACCACCGTCACAAAGACGTTTAAAACAGGGCGCAAGGCGTGTGCTCAGGCAAACCTGGCCTCCAGAAGTAAGACGCCCAATCAGAAGAGTCGCCGCCGGAGGAACAAGGGACACAACAAGAACTGTGAAGGTGAAGGGGGGCCAATGGTGCAAAAAGAATTGTATTATACACTCAATACAAAAAATACTGTGAGCTGTTATATTTATTATTGATTTATGCTTACTGTTGCATCACTATCATAGCTCACAAATTAAGTGAGATTAGTCATTATTGCCATACAACACGGCAGCCATAAAATAATAAAACTCTAATACACATAATTATAATTACAGAAGCCATTTTTGTTTCGACAATAAGCAGAAAATTAATTCTCAGAGTAATTCTACTGCACTCGGCTTTGCTTTTGCTGGTAATTTTTGCCCCTCTAAATGATTCTTTTCTTGCTCAGGTCAGGACAGTGACAGCGCCAGCAGCAGTGCCCCTGTCGTCCAGGAGAGGGCAGTCCTGTGTCGTCAGAAAAACCATAATCAGAGTCTACTGGACAAACTGACTCAAGAGAAGCTGGACAGCAAGACCAAGCTGGGACACAAACCTAACGACCTCTCATCAGGTACAAGGGAAAACCAACATCCCATTAGCCACGACTCACTCTTGTTCTGCTTCTAATATCTGTATTTAATTTGACACCATGTTTGATATCATTTTGTATTCCTTTGCATCATTTGGCATGACATGTTTATCATCTATCCCACTCACAGCCTATGCTTGGAGGACACCCTTCCTCTCTAACAGAATTGCATGCACCGAAGCCCCAGGTAATTCCAAACCCCAGCATGTGTTTTAAGTTGGCCTAATCATATCATCATCCATCATTTATTAGTATGATGAAAATGTATTGTAAACTAAATGTGTGCTGTGAAATGTTGCCCTTGTAGATGCCAGCAGTGACTTTTCACTATTCGAGGCTCTGAGGGAGACCATTTATTCTGAGGTGGCTACGCTGATATCTCAAAACGAGTCCAGACCACACTTCCTCATTGAACTTTTTCATGAACTGCAGTTGCTCAACACAGACTACTTACGACAGAGGGCACTCTATTCACTCCAGGTAACTCCACCTGTCACATGTGTAGATTCAAATTTGGCCTGGGATTGTAATTGAATCAGCTGGTTGTTAAATTGAATTCATATGTTGACACTCATGAGAGAAACAGTGCAGAAGAACATGAGTTCAAATCTCCCATGGGGTGCCACCAGCTCGAGTCACAGTATGTGATTTGTTGCATTAAGATATTTTGTATGTAAAATAGCAGCAATTATGTTTTCACTGTGCATTTCAATGCTCAGATGGACCACAGGTAACAAAAGAACTCAATAGACCAGACCACTATGACAAAATGCTTTGGAAATGTATCAAAACACATTTACTTTAAAGTAAAGGGAACTTGTGGCATTACCAGTAGTTCACAATATCAAATCTCATCCATTTCTGTCTATGTACATAAAACGATGAGAAGTTGTCATGTGAATGCTATTTCTTGGTGGTTTAAGATGCGTCTAAAATGCATTGAAACATCAGTTAAACCATCATCACAACACACTGATTCACTTCCTCTTGTAATTAATTCCCTTTATATATTATATAATGCACTCGCGTCATAAAAGTCATTCATAATTTTTTACAAAAGCTTACACAACACTTGCAGCCACTTTGAGGATTGTTTATTAGATCAATAGATATTCTCATCTTTATTTATTCTTCATTAATTCTCTGTTTCACATAGGATATAGTGACTCGACACCTGACAGAGAAGAGCGCTGAGGAGCCTGCTCTCGGTCCTGTGGCCTGGACTGCCAGGTCTCCGTCTGAACTCACCCCCAGTGAAAGTCTGGCCACCAGTGACACTGTAAGATACACATGAACTATCTGCCCTTTAAGGACTTTATTTACACCAATCAGGCATAACATTATGACCACTGACAGGTGAAGTGAATGGTTATCTCTTCCTCATAGCAGCTGGAATATATTTGGCAGTAAGTTAATATTTTGACCTCAAAGTTGACAAGTGCCTATTATGACGGCTAGATGGGTGGATGTGGTCAGTATCTAACAAAAGTGTTCCAAAGAAGGACCTGTAATAAACTAACAACAGGTGATGCTACTGTGGCCGGGGTGACACATTTGGCTCATAATAAACCAAATGTGGGACGAAAGACCCATTTAGGTGGAAAAATGTGGGACAAATGAAATTGCCCAGAGCGCACATTAACTATACAGACTAATGAACAAGGTGAAAAAAACCCAACAATTAATCACTGTGCATGGGTCAAAATGTGGGACATCTGGTCACCTAACCTAACCTAACTTGGGCGTAACATGCCTACAAAATACACATCATAGTTTGTTGTGTATGGGGCATGTGGTCATAATGTTTTGCCTGATAGGTGTATAGCTCTACTTAAAGTGCTCTCTCATTCTTTGTTATCAGTTCCACCTCCCTGTTCCAATCCATCTTTCATTAGTCTCTCTCTCTGCCTTCTCTTTTATCCTCCGCTGCCTTGTCCCCTTTCATCTGTCCATGTTTCTCTTCTCTCATTTCAATTATTCCTCCTGCCTTCTTCATTGTCTTTGAATTCAACTTGACACCCGAACTGTTGCAAAGCCTGTCGGTTTAAAAATGACCCCGTCCCTTCTACCAGATCAGACATGTTGTGCTCTTTGTTCTAGGCCGGCGTCCCCTGGCTTCTGCTAATTGGAATCCACCCTTTTGTCTGTCGGAAGAATGCTTTTGTCCCCCCCCCTGTGATGAATGCACTGGTCTAATTCTTCACGTTTGCAGATTTGGAAGAGAACCACTGTTGCAGAAGCTTATGTCGTGATGCTCTTTTCACCCCTTATTTGACTTTCTTCACGATTTGTATTGTGGTCTCTTTCAGGAGGTGGTGGAAAAGAACTTGAGGCTGGCCCAAAACAGGAAGAGGGATGAAGCAGAATCGGTGGAAAATGACAGCGTTTTGTCTACATCGTCAAACCTAGAGCCCTTCGCCAGTGATGACCTAGGTATGATAATTACCCAGTTTGTTACCTCATTTCGAAGCAGTTATTTAGCATTTAAAGATACAATTCCACTGGTGTGGTATTTGTTTTGGTGGTAATATGAGCCAAAGAAAAGAAAATCTGTAACACTGGAAACGTCAGCTTTGTCCAGAGCAGGTTTAAGGGGAGGCATAGGCCAATGTTTAACCAGAGTACTAATTTCACTATTTAAATGAAAATACCATCCATTTAATGATAATTATGATAGATAGAGAGAGAGATAGAGATAGGGATAGAGCGATAGAGAGAGGGATAGAGAGCTAGAGAGAGGGATAGAGAGATAGATAGAGGGATAGATGGATAGATAGATAGAGGGATAGAGATAGATGGATAGATAGATTGATAGAGGGAGGGATGGAGAGATAGATGGATAGAGAGATAGAGGGAGAGATGGAGGGATAGAGATAGATATCTATATAGATATCTATCTATATTTGATTGTGTTTTTTCTTCTTTTTTTTTAATAAAAATTCCCACACAGTATATCACTGTCATTTTCAAAGATGCCATTTCAATCATAACTAAGGCTGGTCTGCTTTTCCTTACACTGTTGGATTACAATCAATTTGACCCTAACATTAAGTTCACAATCAGAATATAAGACGATGATCATTTGAATCCAACAATGTAATCTGTTGCTTCAGTGCTGTTTGTCTGCTATCCCATGTTTCTCTGCTGCTTCGATAGGCAACACGGTGATTCATTTAGGCAAAGCTCTGGCCAGGATTAGAGAATATGAACGCATGAAGCTTAAGGCTGAGTTTAACCCCTGCAGTGGTTCTGCCGCAGAGCTAGGGGGCGCTGCCGTTTCAATTGCTGAACCGCACTGTGCTTACCCTGCTCAAGTGGAAGGTACATAACTGCCATGATTCATACAGTAAATGCTAACATATTCACAGTCATATTCTCTGTTGGTCGAATCTGTTGCTTTTAAAATGCACCTAATAATAGACGGTGTATGATGTGTTCAGGAGCTGAGGCTGCAGCTGGGGAGTTCACCTGTCCACAAATCGACACTCAGCCTTTGGACCGGCAAATCAAAGCCATCATGACAGAGGTTATCCCATTTCTCAAGGTAACAACACAGTGAAAAAGGCAGTATTTGGTCGTTTGTACGTTCATTTAGAAATCCCGGGGCACGCTTTCTCTTTCATTCTGTCTCAAACATTTTCCAGGATATTTCCTTCTGTTGTTATTCTGTAGCCTGCACATACTTTGTGTTAATTGGAACTGACCAAAGAGCTGACCACGCACTCAATAGCAATTTTCAACCATTTCTAATCTTAGAACATTTATTCAGGCTTTGGACTGGCACAGAAATTGGCTTTTGTGGCTGGGTTTTTTAAGTTACTAAATAAAAACGGATACATAATAATAAATCATTACAATCATATCAATTCTCAAGCAATTATTCAGCATGGTCATAGAATATATTATGTTTGTATCATATTGTGCAAGCCTATATCGTAATGGCTCAGACTTAAAGGGGAAGGAGATATGTTCAATTCTCAGGCCCATGTATCTTTAAAACAGGAGAACATGGATGAGGTGTGCTCGGTCCAGCTGCTGACCTCAGTGCGTCGTATGGTCATCTCTCTGACACAACAGAATGACGAGAGCAAAGAGTTTGTGAAGTTTTTCCACAGACAGCTCGGAGGACTCCTGCAGGTAAGATCTACAGCACGCATTTAAACCTACACCATCCGACATCAGGGTCATTATATTCAACAGCTTCTCCTTCTCACCCATCCATTATTTTTCGTTTGGCGGTAATCAGCCAGTTCATCAGAATCATGAACTATTGAAACATGATCGTTGTTACGCTATTCTTCAGCCGGAAGAACATTAACCAGTGTATACTTTGTTCCCCAAGCCCAGATAAACGGAGAGAGATGCATTAATAGGTCAAGTTAAGAAAAAGGAAATATCGTTCATGACAATACTACTCCATACCAAGCCAAGTTTGATCTGGCCTATTTAGATTGTCAACAATAGAAAAGCCCTGACTCTGTGTCACTAAAGCAGCAGATATATTGTCTATTGAGTGAACTATGTCTGTAACTGTAACATACTGTCTAATGAATGTTATATTTTATGTCTGGGACTATGGATGGTAATTAGCACTGTGCTAAATCCGGCATCTTTACGTCAAGTGTGATTCTATACAATTGTACGTTCATCAATGTGCACTGTCCCATCAAATAAATAAATAAATAAATAAAAATCTCCAACCATGTTCAGTATAACCTTTTAGGATTAGCTACAATAGTATAGTATCTTTCTGTAAACACTTTCTCTTTGCCTCATCGCAGGACTCACTGAATAAATTCGTGGGCCGGACTCTGAAGGACTGCGGCGAGGACCTCCTGGTGGAGATCTCCGAGGTCCTCTTCAATGAGCTGGCCTTCTTCAAACTCATGCAGAACCTGGACAGCGACAACAGCAACACGGCCAAACACAAGAACAAGAAGAGAGATGAGACCGGCAAAGGCAAACATCATGGAAAGGTGTGTGTTACAGTATTAGTCAATGGGGAGCCTCCAGTGGGTGAAAATTTGAGATGTCTTGGTACTGCTTTTTATTAACTCATAGATTATTTTCCCCCTGGTCTAGACCATGAGTAGTTAGTAGTTAGTTGAACAAACCAATTCATCTAACAATTTCAAATGTCAAAAACTGCCTGTAGTGAATGAACGTGAGAGTGAATGATTGTTTGAAGAGGATGTACCCCACCTAAGGCCCACAGTTATTGGGCCAACTTGGTTTAAAACGGCTGAGAACAACAGTTAACACAGCAGTGTCAGATATAACATGAAATTGACTTTTTGATTGTCTGTTGTCCGTTAGGAAAATACAATCGCTGATAAATCTGCCGGTCTGGACTACTCGGATGAAGACAAGGTACGTCAGTCTAACCGTCAGTCATTCTCATTATTCTAGCATTTTACTATGAATCTCTGTGACAGGACTATGATGAGGCTGAGCAGGGAGGAGATGGTGTTGCCCATGTGCGGGAGAGATATCTTCAGCCTGAGCTCAACAACCACCACCACAGGAGCAGTGAGGGGTCGGAGGAAGAGGAGGAGGAAAGGCACAGACAAGGGATGCCTCTGTCCATCAGTGAGTGAAACTGTTCAAATATAGATATATATAGAATATAGAAGTGGCCACCACAGATATACAAAAAACTTTATCAACCGTCAAATCACGCTATTTGCATCTTGAGACACAGAATATGTCTTTTTTTTTTCACATTAAACACAGAGCTCCTGAGACACGCCTCTGTTGTCAAGACGACGGTAATGACGGCGTCAGGGAAAGTTAGAAAGTTTAGATTTTCTTATTATGGTGAGAAGAAAACGTAAGTGAGTGAAACACTAAAAGAACAGTTTCACTTTGAAGTGTGAACCTTAGTGCAGACTGTCAGGTGTGAAAAGGGGATAAAATGATATTTCTACTAGCATCAAAAGCATGCCTCTAGTTTAGATACCTTCACCTGCAGTGGAGTTTTTAATGAGAATAATGGGTTTCCTAAGCACTTTTGCGTATTTTGCATTAAGTTTATTCTCATGTTTCCATCAAGCGTAATTTTTATTTA